>VZTL01031600.1:8019-33481 GCA_013400535.1 Scopus umbretta
AAAAAAAGGGTTTTTACGTCCGTGAGCCGTAGCAAGTGTCAGCTCTGGTTACAATGTATACTTCCACAGACTGCGCACCTTCTGGGTCTCCGGGTCGCCCCTCTCGCTCCCCCCCCCCGGCGAGGATGCAGTACCGGGTTAATGATTTGAAGTCATACGGTGCTGGTTTGGGTTTTTAAAACTGTTCATTTGCTCGGTAGTGGAACGGTGTGCCAACCATGTTGTTTCTACAAAGCCACGATAAGATAGGTTTTTAAAATGGGCAGGTACTTTCTAATAAGTCGGGAGCAGTCGAACAGCCGTATCTGCTGTGCAATCCTAGGTGCTGCGCTTTATGCAATTTGAATTCTTAAGTGGAAGAGATCACGTTGTGGCCACTAGAAGAAAAATAAGCACTAGAAACTATTTTTCCCCCTATTTTATTTTTTGATTGGCTACGTGCTGTTTTGTTAAGTGGAAAAAAGGAAGAGTGTAGTCGCAAGAACAGAAGAACATAAGTAGAGTAGAACCTTTTTCTCGCATATACCTACCGGTGTGAGCAAAAGTCTTCGCTTTCATATTGGAAAACCAACTTCTGGCTGACTTGTGGAGCACTCGGGTATAAGTACTGTTAAAATGATTAATTCTGAAGACTTTAGGCAAGAACTGTATTGAAGATGAGACCTTTAGAATACGGCTTAAATCTTCTAAATGCTTGAAAAACAGTAAACTTTGGGTTGTTGGGAAAAAAAAAATGCAGAAGATCAGGCAAAGACATTTTAACGAACTTACCTCTTATGGTATAAATAGACAGCATCTATGAATAGACTTGTTTTTATGACTTCTCTTTCGGTTTTGTTTTAACCTATGTCTCTGTATTTGAATGCTGGGATAGGAAGGTTTTAAAGGTGCTATGACTAAGCTCCTGAGCCTGGAAGTAAATCTACATTTGGGGAATCCCGAGTGTCATTGCTAGGCACTCCTAACACCTCTGGACCCAGTGCAGAACCTGACTTTAACTTAACTTTCCCTCATTGTCTCTGGTCTAACTGACCTACACACATTTTGCATTTTAGAGCTGTGAAATGATTCATAAATATTTAAAGTGTATGAATACATAGACTGTAATTTGTGCTGTACCTAAATGCTTTTGATTAACTTGCAAAATATTTGTACTTCACTTCTAAAAATCCTTTTCTTTGTTTACATCATGTTTTAAGGCCATGTTACACTCCAGAAATGACGTCAGAGTTCTGTTCTAGATATTTTTGGCTTAAACCAGACATAAATTAAATTTAGCAGCAGATGAGATAGACTAAATTGTAGAAAAACTTCTACCATACTTTCTCTTATACAGTTTGCATTCCATTAATAATTCTACAACAGTTTACGTAACTTACTGGTGAAATCCAGGTGACGCATTAGAAAGAACATTCCAAATACATTTAAATACTTAAGTTGGCAGGTTGGGTACTTCTGAGGTTGTGTTTTTCCTTTCTGTTTGTTTGTTTGTTTTTTAAAGGAAGGAGTTGGGTTTGGATTCTGCAGTGAAGCTAAAATAAAGGCAGCTGTCCTTCTGGGTAGTATAGCTTACTCCAAATGTCTGTGTGAGCTGAGCGCTATCCTGTATTATAGCTATCCTATATGACAGTCAGAATTGAAGTGATTAGCATAGGCTTGTCATTAATTTGCTTAGAAAGAAATATCTCAAGTTTATTAGAACTCTTGACTACTGGAAATAATGCTGGCTATTGTGGAAAGCTGTTCCATGTCTAGTGATGGTATGTGGCATTGTCAGTGCTGTACCTAATCGTATATATAAAATCAGCCCTAACATTTGAAGTCTTGGGAAAGATAAATTTAAAAATGAGAAATGATTACACTCCTAAATAAAACATGCTCGGTATTGTTTTCATGTAATGGTTGATGCTTTACTATTTGATTAAAACTACTTGGCAACTGAAAAATACAGTATTGTACAACCAACATAGTATACCGTTGAGGTAACTGGCAACATTTTATACCACACAGTTTATCATTTGCTACAGTTGACATCATGAAGGCTAACCATTGCAGAATGATTTTCCTCCAGGTCTCAGTTCAGGCCCTGAGTTTTTTTTCTCAAAAGCACAACATCAAAGTCAAGAACAGGTCTTGACAGAAGAAAATGGCTGAAATGTTTCAAATTCTTTATACATTCTACAGAATGTATTTTGTTACAGAGGAATTGAAATGGACTGGAGGCAAGCACACGTACCATCACAGTTCCAGCACTCAGATGGTAATGGTTTAATTGCAGACTTACATAATTAAAACCCAGTACTTGGTTTATAGTCAGTTCAGTGTCAAAGTCTTGCTGTCAGCTTCAGATGTAGCCATTATCACATTGCTTTCAGGTCCTGTACCTGAAGTTGGTTTTGGATACTATACTCCCCAGAGTTTTCTTGCAGTTCTTGTCCTTTTTGCAGTGGCAAGCTTTGTATTTCCAAGTTAGTTTTCACTTTATGATGTGAAGAGTATATGCAGACAAGTGTGAAAGGAGACCGATGGGTGCTTTAATTCTGAAAAACATTTAATTCTTTTTTAAATTGATTTCAGTGTGAGTCTGTAGAATAGATGTAAGCAGTTTTACAGACATGTAAATAGCCATAGGACTAGAATTTATTTTAGGGGAAATGGAGGTCACTAATTAGTTTTAAATAGAACATAACTGGATATTTGAAGTAATACTTTGTTTAGCCATGCTAACTGCATCTTTAAGTATTGAATAACAGGGATCTTGAAAGGACATTTATTTAAGTTTTAAAGGGCAAATTCAGCTTAGATGTTTATTTCTTTAAAAACTGCAATAGTAATTCACTGATCTAGTTCAATTAAACATAGCGTTTTAGTCACTTAAAGTTTCTTGGTATCTTTGGTCACATGCTGGCACACATCTCTTCAGGTATGAGCTTTGTTAAGTCTTACTGTCCATTATGCTGCCCTGACTGTTTTTTGTTTGTTTGTTTTTTTGTGCATGCTCTCTATTTAAAACAAACAAACAATATCTCGTGCATAAGCTGTGCACACTTTGGTCAAATCATTGAAAATTACTTGTACTTTCTAAGTTGCTGAGACTGGCACCTGCAGTTTTGAATTACAGCCATTTAGAAGGTTAGCAATGGTAAAACCTGCTTAGAGCAGTTTGATAGCTTAAAAAATTGCAAAACCATGCCTAGTTGTAGAATGTACATTGTTGAATCCAGCGAACAATAGTTGTTAGCATCCAGTGCTACAAATTTGAGCTGAAATGGAGTGGAAAAATTACAGTTTTTGTATTTGTCAGGCAACACAATATATTATGATATTGGAGAGGCAATTGTGAAAAGGGCAATTGTATATTTAAAAACTGAGAGAAAAGAATAAGGCAAAGCTTCTCCCTTGAAGCCCAGGAATGAGAAAGTCATCAGTGTCTTCTGATCTCTTTCAGAAATGTTGTGTTCATATGAGTATGTTTTGTGTAAAAATTTTAATTCCTCTTCTCTGTAGGATTGGGTGCTGATCTTTTAATACACAAGGGGATTGAACGGAAAACTCAGTGTCATCATGGAGATGTAGAATATGCTCCATCTTAAAGTGTTTCAAGATGAGGATTTACATAAAGCACTGAAAGATTAAGGTCGTGATTACAGTTTGATGAAGGAGTGATGTGGGTTCCTGTGCCTTTTCTCTTCTTAATGTAAATGTCTTCTAAGGTGTGACATTCACAATTAAAACTTCTACAGCATTGCTAGGCTGGGGCTCAGCTACTACTAACAATGGAAATGGTTGTCCTCAGGTAGCTCACCATAAAGCAGAGTCACAGTGAGCTGTTGGTGTGCAGAATGGTTGTGAGAGCCAGATGATGATGATGAGCGATACATGAAGTGATCATTGCTACTTCTGGGTTAACTGGTCCTTCTGAAATTTCTTGGTAGTAGGGACGTAACAGTCACCGATCACTTGCTGGCAACGCTGTGTTGTCTATATACTCTATTTGCAGTTCATTGTCTGTTGGTCACCCTTATCTTGATGTTTCTTTAGAAAGTATGTTTTAATTGGCAGGGGGGAACAGTTCAGTCAACTCCAATTTCAGAAATGTGACCCTTGGAAATAACCCACATTTTAATTACTGAGCATCAGAGTATAGGTGCACAAAAGTACAGAAGTGTAAATCAAATATTCTCTTTTAGACTACTTTATTTAAATGGCATGTTCTAAGTCACCGAGGCAGCGTTTTCACAAAAGAATGCGGGTTGATGCTAAAAAAAGCTAAATGGTATGCCTCATGAAGACATTAAATAGAGATTGGTGCTGAATAGCTGGGAAGAGGGGCGAAAAAAGGATGCTTTTTGCAATGAGGAGCCAGGGCTTTGATTAGTGCAAGTAGTGATGCTAGCAGTTATGTATGAGGAATGGTGAAAAGGGCATGTGAGCTACTCCCTGGCAAGATATTTTTCTTAGATTCTGCTGCACGTTTCACATCAGCTGAAGCACCTGAAACAGCTGCAGAGCTTTTTTCCTGGCTGCTGAGAAAATGAGAAAACTTGTATCTGTTTCCTCTTCTCTCTCACTAATATTTTAATAATCATAAAAAAGTGCAACTTTCTTTCATATCCTCTGCTGTTTTGAAGGATTCTGCAACTATGATACCTTTGAAGCTTTCTTCTTTTTTGTTTATCTGATACCGCATTTATGGTCTGATAGTCATAAATTTTGTTGTAGCAAAGTGGGATGAAAGCTTTTGGTTTACCTTTGTTCCTGTTTTTCAGAAGAAGAAGAAGTAGTTAACTCAGCGATTATTTGCATGTGCATTTGGACACATGGTACATCTGAGAAGTCATCTCTTTCGTTCTTAACTTCTGGGGTGGATGTGAAAAAGGTCTTCAGTTTTATTTTGCTTTACAATCCCATAGTGCTCCTCAGAGAAAAAAAGCACTGAATCTTTATAAGCTGTATGAATTCCCTTAAGATACAGCAAAATAAGTAAGAATTTGTTAACTTTCCTTATGCTGTCCGGAGCATTAAGAGCAGTATCAGTGAAAAGTAAATATTTCACTCTGTTGCATCCCAGCAAGAGCTGAACTTTGCTGGCTCACAACTATTTGTTTTTTGTTAAAAGGGCATAGGGAAAGAAAGCCCTTTTCTCTTCAAGATACAGTAAATATTAAATTGATGTTCACCTGATTAAATGTCTCCATGCATGCTGAATAAATATTTACAGTTTTAGTACCACATTTTCAAAGACTGATCTGACCTTAGACTTTCACCAGCCATGGCATCTTGACTTACGGCCTTGTAAAGGCACGATCATGCAAGGCTGTACTAAAGGCCCAAAATGTTAGGGTTTTTTTTTTGTGCATCTCTCAAGGACCTAATTTCTTTCATGAAGTAGTATGGGACAGACATTGATTGTTTCTCTGCGTTGGACACATGCACTTCAAATTTCTTCTTAAAATGTGGTCTAGATTAAATGCCTATGAGCCTGGGAGGGTAATGTAGATCTCTGGATTCTGCTAACGCTCCTGAGTTGTAACTGGATAGTTACAAGTATCGATCCTGCTTGCTACTCATTTAGAGAGCAATGAATCATTTTGTAGTTTAAAACAAATGCACTTCTGAACTCTCATGACTTCAGATCCTTTGATTTTCGCCTACTCACGAAGACCATGCCTCAGGCTACAGTCTTTGGCAGACTACTTGAGATTATCTTAACAAGTCTTATTTGAGTTTGCCATCAGCATCTGTTTTCCTGTGGCAGTTGTAAAAGTGGGATCTAGTAATCCAAATGGCTTTCTTACAGCAAAAACAGAAAAAATCAGAAAAAAAGTATCTGACAAAACGGGTCTTAAAATACAGTCTAAACACTTGATTACTTTCATGAGGATTTTTTTCACTTAGGAAAAGGCCCATGTTTTTTCTTGGCTGTAAAATCGGTCCATCATTCTGTCCCCAGAGAGCTACCACGAAATTTATCCCGAGTGGCTGATTCAGCCTTGGTTAGAGCCTGGGTTGCTGGCCTCAACAGCCACTGGTGTAACGCCGTCGTGAGGCCTGGGACAGTGGTGTGTAATTGTCTGTTCACCTGTGTATCCAGAGTTCAGTGACCTTGGCTTTGAACTCAATAAACAATATTAGTCCTTGCTCCTGTATCAGAACTGTTCACGAATTGCACGTGCATTTCTTTCCTTCCATGTCTTCGCTTCTTGGGAGCTACTTCTCTGCAGTGTTACTCTGGCAGCACCGCCAGTGGCAGCAGCAGTCAGCTGGGTAACCTTAGCCTTGTTCAGCAGCTGCTTCGACGCTGTAGGGTATGTCGTCTTTAAGAGAAAAAGAGGATCTGCAGCTACTGCTGTACTAGTTCTTGTCTTCACCTGTCCTTGCCAGTCGTACTGACCGAAGATGACATTTTTTTAAATAGAATTTAAAAAGGAAGATGGGCTGATGGGCATTTTTCTGGTGCTTTGACATTTGGAAATATAATGCACCTGTTCAATATAATAAAATACATATGTGGAAGGTAAAGCTTGGCACCTTTGTTACTGTGTTTGCTGTGGGTGGTTTTTAAGGGTTGGCAGAGAGTGCTCTGGTTCCTGGTTACAATGAGGGCACAAAAGAAGATGTGTAAAAGCGGAGGGGCACAGCTGAGATCCAGGAGGCAGTAGTAGCAAGGAGTGGTGGTTTGGGTGGATGGTGGCTGAGCAGTAAGAGAGTGTAGCGTAGCAACAGCTGAGAGATTGAAGGCACTTGTTTTGGTAGCCTTCAGCTTGTTTATTGTGAAGTTCTGTCTATAAAATTAGTTTTGAAAGATTGGAGTAAATATTCTTCTATAAACACTGATGGCAGCTGCACAAGGTGTTTTATGCCAGGCAGTGAACAGCTGTCTTAAGTGTTTGAATTGAAATTCATAATTGAAATAGGATGCATGTTGGGGAAAGATATTTCAGAAGTTCCATCATCTTGTGGTGTTTGGCCTAGGGTTTCCAAATGTTTCCAAATCCTCATTCATTTGGAGTTGAGTGGTAAGGGTTTCTTTGGGTTTTGGTTTTTTTTTGGTTTTAGTATTTATTAGTTACTTTCAAAAACTGAAGTAGAATTAATTACATGCATCATTTGCTTTCCATCCCTATTATTCTATAGCTCGTATTTTCTTTAAAGAATTACAAAATACTGTAAATCAAACGCTGCTCACTATGAAACTGTTGGTTTAGAAATCTCGGCCTCATGGCGTGACTTTATGGAGCTCTCTTGATGGATAATTTAGAAATTAGTACAATAGATAAAAATATGATTCTAATATTTTGATATTGAGGTGATTGCAGTTTTAAAAAGAGAAATAATTGTACTTCTAAATGTCTCTGGATTTTCTAGAGGTTAAGTCCAAAGAAGTTATAACGTATGAAGCAGATTGTTGGAAAGATCTGATCAGACTGAAGTTTTTCAGAATACCAAATCTCCTATACAGATTAACAAAGCAAATCTGGTTCATGTGAAAAGGAATAGATTATTCTCTGAAACTGCTCTAAATTACAGCTTCAGATAGCATGTTGATCTTTGTAGCGTGATTACCAGATATGCAGTAGTAGCCACCACTGCTTAATTTTCAGAAACGTGAAGTGGAATGCTTAACAGGAGAGGAGAAACATTTATATAACAAATATATTGATTGGAGAAATCCAACCCACTATAAACCATGATTTTTTTTACAAAATTCTAAATCATGACGTTTCATTGTGAATGCAGGGGATTTTAAACCATATCTAAGGAGAAAACATTTTGAAATTGGTAAGACAGGACAGCTTTTGTTGTGAGCCCTAAAAACAGTTGACAGAGAAAATGTGTGAGTCTTTGATTTTCGTAACATTTAGGATCTGTCCCTATATTTCATATCTCGGGATTGTAGAGGTGTGATTGTATTGCGGCTCCTCTAAGGCGTTTAACTCCATGCTGTGCCACACTTCACCAGACCAGTGCGTTGCAACAAGAACAAAGGGCAGTTCTCCAGTGCGGGCAGCCCACGAGCTCGCCTTTGGAAATCTACAGAGACTGATGTTGTGCCTGAAGCTGATCGATTTTTCCTGTTGGTGATCTAGAATTGGCTATAAAATCATGATAAAATGTTGATGATGGAAATTAGCCATATGGCAGGAACGATGAGAAAATTGCAGAAAGTGAAATACCCCTGTTATATTCCTTCTTTTCTTCTGTGATACGCTTTCAGAGATCATCTGGACTTTTTCATCAATCTTTCCTTTCTGTTCTTGGGAGTTTGGGTTTTGGTAAAGCACTCAGTCTTACCTAGCTATTTTATGTGGTCCATTTAGGTTTTTTTCTAAGCTTTTTGTTCCCATGCAGTAAACATCCTAAGTTACCATGAAGAAAAAAAGGGGAATTGTATGTTACCACTTGCAAAGGGCTAGGAACAAATGAAGTATGTTCTAGAGGCTACTCTGAATGAAACATCTTTTTCTTAGTTGCATGTGATTCAGGAGACTGGAGCTGAATCCAGGTGGTTTCTTTAAATCCCAGTTTTACATTCATAGTCTGTTTGTACAGACCAGGCTGTACCAACAGAACTTAGAAGCTTTCTTTGAAAGTAGTAATGAAGAGGGCTTAGAGGAAATTGTAAATAGGCTGTAATATGCCTTTTGGCTCAAATATGTGAAAACTAAAATGGAATTTTGTCATTCCATCTCAAATTGTTCAGGTTCAGTAAATTTGAAAGTCATAATTGTGCTTCCTCAAAATGAAAGGGGTAGCAGAAGGACTGAGCAAAGGCAGTGGTGATAACACCTGACTACTTCATGCTCTGAAGTGTGATGGGCTGAAGGGACTGCCGTATTGCCTTTGCATCTTATTTCACTTAATTGCTTGTACATGCAGTTAGGTTGAATATTCAGATGTCCTCTTTAAACATAAACATACGTAAAGAGTGGTCTACAACACAACTGACGTGTAGGGAGTAAGCTTTTCATGTGAGTGTTCTTGGTTGCTTTTAAATACTTTATAAATCAATTAAGTGCAACAGTAAAAGGAAGACACGCACTGGGATATCAAGCATATTGACTGTTACTTTATGTTTGTTAATTTAGACCACATGTCATGCACTTTAAGTATTTGAAAACAGTTGTGTTAAGATAGTTGCTGTTGAGTTGCAACCCTCTCTTGTTCTGTGCTTTCTTTAATGTTGGATTTTGGCAGCCCATATTGTCTTGGTTGATTACTGGAAGAAAAGAACTTTTCAATTTTTTTCCCTCCAAACTGAAGTACTTTATGCAGAATGGAGCATCTGCCATTCTGGTCATCCTACAATACACATCTTTGGTGTATATTTTAACATTTCTATGCAGTGTAGAGAACAACAAGGTGCCGATTGGGTTTAAATAACAGTTCTCACTGGTAGGGCCTTGTCAGCATCAAGGAAGAATCCTGTTCACTGAGGGATGGGCTCATGTAATTCAAGTAACTTCGCCTAGAGATTAAATTTCAGGAGAATGTGTAAAATGCAACATAACAGAAATTTGTTGATTCTGTCCTTTTTTTAAAGCAATGACTGACAATACTCTTTTCTTGTTCTTTGCAATGTGGTGATATAAATATCTGGTAAGCAATTTAGTGAATATTTCTGTATATACAATTGGATTTGATTTATTTTAATGCTATTGAAATGTGAAAGAAATAAACCTAATTTGTTAAGGTAATATGTATTAGGCTTGACTTGTAAGTATTTATTTTGTCTTTTGCACATGGAAATTGCAGACATTTATTATTACATACAGTGTCTGGTTAGTGTTGTGTCCTGGTAGCAGCCAGAGAAAACTGTAAAAATATTTCAGTAGAGGTATGTGTAACTGATATCCCTGACACCAATTCTGGTCATAGTCTCATACTTAGCGGGTGGTCCGAGTCCTAGAGTATCAGTATCAAAATGTTTATTCCCTTAGTTGCTGTAACAGTGTAACAGATACTCATCTACATGGGTATCTGTTCCTTTGGATCGCATGAGACCAGAGGTGTTCATAGCTTTCAAGCCTTCTAGTGGCAAAATTAGTCTTATACGAAAAATTATTTCCTAGCTGCTCTTCTCTTGCTTTTGTAAGATGTGGCCAGAGGTATGAAAAAGGATATATTACTTAAGAAGCTGTATTTTAATAAAGTTAGTACTTTGTTCTAATTTTTACTCAGAATTTTGGTAGGAAAACGGCTGTCTGGCTCTCTTGCCTATTGAATAAGAGTGGTGGAAGACCTTGGAATTAAGTGCTGGACTTTGTAGAAGCGTAGTATGCCACTGCGTTCCATGGAGATGCACTAACTTGCTCTGTAAGCGACTGACCATCCACAGAGGATGTAGTTCCTGTGCGTGATGCCTGGTCTTCACTTGAGAAATGTTAGACCATAGCTTAACATTGTGTACTATATTGCCTTATAAATTACAGCTGTTTACAATAGAACTGACTTTTTGCAGATGTTTACAATAGAATTAACTTTTTAAACACTTTTTGAATTACAGTTGTAATGATAAAAATATTGTTTGCATTACTGGACAATCAAAATTTGAAATATGCTGATGATTTCCCAGACTTTCAGCAATCCTTTTCCTGAAGACCGCTTTTCTTAACAGAACTGAAGAAAAAATACAGAACAGAAATTCAGTGCTTTGTCTATAGCATCAACCTGGCCTTTTGGCTTTCCCCTGTTCCCAATGTATAATTTATATAGCTCATTAAATCTTTGAGGAAGCCCATGTTTTTTTTCCCCCAGAGTTTGGAAATAGGATGTAGTTTATTTAAAATTATGTTGGGGAAAGGGAGTATAAATAATGCTGTTAAGCCTAACTTCTGTGTACACTGGAATATTGCCTTTGACCCAGTTTGTTAGCTCTCAACACCATTGCTTAGAATCGTAGAATCATTAAGGTTGGAAAAGACATCTGAGATCATCTAGTCCAACCGTCAACCCAACACCACCATGCCTGCTAAACCATGTCCCAAAGTGCCACATCTACATGTTTTTTCAGGGATGGTGACTCCACCACCATGCTTTTTGCTCCATGTGACATAACAATGTTAATGTCACAAAATTGTGACTATAATTGGCTTTATTTGCCAGCCTGGTCCTTTCTTAGACAGGATACTTAAATGTACATTTATGTAGCAAATATATGTAACTTGTTGCATTTGGAACCTGTTACTTCTGAAGGAGGTGCAGGAGGAAATGATGCTTTTTCACATTGACAAATGCATACAAAATGAGGACAACTTCCTATCTATTTCCAGATAATTTTGGTTGACTGCAATGGAGAGGGTGGTATGGAACAAACACTTGTTTTAGGATATGATACTAAAATCTGAGTCTTAAGGTTTGGGGTTTTTTTTTGTTTTTTGTTTTTTGTTTTTTTTTTTTTTAAAGAATCTAGACGTGAACAGAGAAGATACCTCAATTGGAAGTGAAGAGAATAGCGGAATTCTAATTTGTTTGAAACAGTACACGGGTGATTATCATAAAAGAAAAAGAAATGGTGTGACTTTTATGAAAGAAAGTAATATGTCATGTATTTATGAGAGTTCTTAGAGAGAGTTAGCAAGCACTTGTATAGGGAAGAACCGGGTGATGTTACTTGGATTTCCAAGAAGAAGTTGAGAAGATCCATCCTCAAAAGTTTGAAAAGAAGTTGAATTGCCATGGAGAGTGCATCCTTACATTGATAGGTGACTGCTAAAAGGGGAAATGGGGTACAAATTCATGTATAGAACTAAATTGTCTTTTTTCATGATGGAATCTTAGGTGGGTTTGTGCTGGGAATCTGAGCATTTCAATGTATTCATAAATGCTGTGGGAACAGGGTAGAATAATGAGGCAAAGAAGTTTGTTGACAATGTCACGTTATTCAGGATGTTGATACTGAAGAGCTAGCTATGCAGGGTTGCAAAAGGACATTGCTGTACTGACTGTTAGATGGCACCCTGCAATTTTGTCAAGTGAAATGTGGTAATGCAGGCTGGGGAGATAGTATGAAAAAAGCAACCCTTGCTTTATGTACTCAATGGTGGGCACTGAAATTCTATCATTTGGTAATTAGTAAGACCTTGTAACTGAAATGAAAATGCCTGTTCAAAGTTCAGTAGTCAAAATAGCAATCAGAATCCTGGAAATCAGGAAAGAAATGGAGATTTGTTATGCTGTCATTACATCTTTATCTTACACCACGTGTAGTCTAGTTTGCACCTCACAGGACCATGTTGGCAGAACTGCATGTTACAGGGGAGGGCAGAAAGGACAGTCAGAGGAATGGAACAGATCTGTACGAGGAATTACTAAATATTTATACTCTCTTTGGTCTAGAGCAAAGATGACTGGAAGATGATGAGATAGTGGTCTATAGTACTGGTGATACAGAAGAGGTAAATCACTGGTTTTTTGCAATGCAGAAGCTAGGTAAACCCAGTGTCACTGATAAGCAGGAGTTCAAATCACGAAAAAGGAGTTTCTTTGCACAGGTTTTGAATTAAACTGTGTGCCTTCGCCAAAAGATGTTGGGCACGCTAAAGGTTTACATGTATTAAAGAATAAATTTTAATTCCCTATGTGGAGGGAATACAGAGATTTTATTAAAAAGATCAGTTGGTGCTGACTCAGGAATCACTGAGCTGTGGGTCACTGGTGGCTAGAATAATATTTAGAGAAGGTATCAGTAAAAAGGCAACTCTGTTCTGTAAACATCAACTATTGAATGCTGTTTCCATTCATTTTCTCTGACCTGGTGTGCATAGTAAATAACACATTTTTTACCATGCCCTAGCTGAAAGAAAAGGAGAAGAGGTAAGGGGGGAAAAAAAAAAGAGGAGGTAAAAATAAATTATTATGAGAAGGTATAAAGGTGTTAAGAATAAAACAAATTTGAAAAGAGGGAACCAGAGAGGGACCAGAGAAAAGCAGTGTCCTGATAGCAACCATCACTTCTTGATGGAGTCGAAGTAGGAGTGGGTGCTCCTTGGTGATGCTCAGCCCAGAGGCATGATTAGGCAGGGAGCTTGAAACAGTTGCCAGGTCTCAGCTGTCAGACTTCCTGCTCTTCCTGGCACTTGAAATGGCCAAGCTGACTAGGGCTGTGTTGAAGTTTGACAAGAACATCCCAAGGCTTGGTGAGGCTTTGGATGTGGAAAAAAGGGAGTGTATATGCAATTTCAGGAGATCCTGGAGGAACTGGAAAAGGAACCTGGCATATTTGATGTCTATATGGTGAGAGGGTCTTCCTTTCACCATGGAATGGGCATGAGTCAGGATCCCATAAGCACACCTGAGTCTGTGTCTCAAGTCCTCCACCGAGAATTTTCCGACTTAATGTTCCTATTAAGCAATGGATTTGGTTAACAATATGAGCTACCACCCTGGGGTTTGTCACCTTCCTGTGGCAGCAAGTCATGCTACTGAATGTTTTGGTTTGATAGAAGGCCAAAGAGTTGGAGGAGTGAAGCACAGTTGGATAGGGTTTTTTGAAGTGTGATTTCAAGGTGAATTGGTTAACTGTTATATACCCTAGTAAAAAGGCATGGGCAAGAATTACTGTTAGTTTTGGAGACGTGATGCGAGTTTGACCCGCTGTGTGTCTGCTACATTTCTGTACAGTTGTGTTAGGATAAAAACTTATTAAATGGCAAAATTTATTTTTACAATTCAGATGGTAACAAAACAGATTTAGAGATAGCCTTATAAAACCAGAATAAAAATCCACCCTTAAAACTACCTATCGCTTTGATCATCTTGAAGACTTTCAGTGCTATCTATCTCATAAATTGTTAGGTGCTTACATCGCCATTTGGCTGGCATCTGATTCTTAGTTTGCAAGATCATTACTCTGGGAATTGCTTTCATTGAGACATAGGATTTGGCGATAAGTGTATCTTTGTGGACTCATTTTGTCCCTGAAGTGCCATTCAGATTCAAGCCTTCCCTTTAAGGATTTCGTGTGATTTATATTCAGTGTTTAATCAAACATGCATAGTTCTATCAAAGGTTTATCAATTGTCCCCCACCTAATTATCAAAATGGTGACACGTGTAGACCATGGCTAGATGGAATCACCATATAGCAAAGCAGTAAACCAACTTCCTCAGACAGAAATTCACTGCAAATTGATCTGGTGTTTTCTTTAGCTATAAATGGGTTGGGAAGATGAATGTTCATTTCTGTTTTGTAGTTTCCAGTATTGTTTGCAATGTGTTTGGAGGTGAGCATGTTCAGTCATCTAGAATACCTGAGACAGGCAGTTCAGAGTCTTGCCCATGGCTTTCAAGAATAAACTGTTAGAACATTAAATTTTCATTGATATTGCACTCAAATGTATACTACTATTAAGTGTGCTGAGTTGAAAAATCACTGGCACTTTTTACAGTAACGTGAAAGTATTCTCTTTACTTTTGCTATGCTTTTTCTCACAGAGGAAAATCAAATTATTCCCAAGAGGTCATATGGAAAGCCTGCATTTAATGTTCTTTCTAACTTGATTATTTAACACTTGTTTTTTTCAAAAATGGAGCCAACAGTTTGGAAGTGGTTTCCCTTACCAGTACAGTCAGACTCCTTGTGACTTGTCTCTGATTGTGTTAGACTTCTCCCCCTCCCCTGCATCAAATTCTGGAGAAATTTAGTCCTTGTTCCTTCTTAACATTTGTGTTCTTTGGAAGTTACGAGTTTTGTTTTCTTCAGTGTCAGACATGCAGTTTCTTTCTGGCACTCAGTTAATTTTGTGTGATAATGCCATCTACGTTTAGAGAGGGAAAGTTACCTTTAGTTTTCTGAATGGTGTGCCATAGTTCAAGAATGGACAGTACAAAACAAAGCCTTGTAAAATGTTATAATGGATTTGTGTAGTTTTTCTATCAGGGATTAACCTTTCAATTTATTCAAGTCAGTTGGCCTTACTGAAGCAGCGTTCTCCCAAATGTTGTATTTGTGCTGTGGTGACTTTGCTGAGGAGAGCCTTCGTGTCAGAGTGACTCTTGGGTGAATACACAGCTCTTTGCAGCAGTGCTCTTCTCCGGGCAAGTATCAGGAGACTGTTTCTCCCCCTTAGATATTAGGATAGCTGGGAGATTAATGTTTGTTTTGTTTAGTTTAGCATATTCTTCTTAGTTTCTGGTGCAAAGTCAATTACTAAATGAATGGGAAAAATAAATTGAACCAACTACGTGTGAGGTGGTTTTTGAGTTGGATTTTGATATGCACGTATGTCATCAACTGGTGATAGATGTGCAGTGTTTGGAGAGAAATTTTTATTCTCTTGAAGTACATTGTAAAAAGAGACTCTGGACTGTGATGCTCGCTACAGCAGTGCTTCAGGTTTCAACAGCAAGTTTCTGTATTTACTGGTTTTTCACATAAGAAATGATGCAACACTTTCACTATGCAAGTCCGTCCAACTGTGAACTTGCAAAAATAACTAGAGAAAACGGGTTTTGTTGGTGGTCAGATATCTATCAACAGCGATCAGACGCTTAAAGAAATACTGATCAGTTTTTGGACAAGTGTTTCATATGAGTTGATGTTTATCCAGAAAAGCAAGTAAATGGCTAGTGAATGGAATTAGGCAGACTTTATTCATAATTCGCAAAATCATATTCTAGCTTAGCTGTTAAACGTGGTTTTTGAAGTTTGCATAACGGTTTGTGTGTCTGCCCCTTTGCTTTCTTCTTTCAGCTTGTATTGTAATGTGACTAGTGTGCTTCAAAACCTCTGCAACTTTTCCTGGTTTTGGCTGTCACTTGAAGATTACAGTGTTTTGCTTTTGACCCTCTTAAATGAACTGTATTTCTGTTGTGGAAAAAATGCAGCTGTCTGATGTGATAAGGCTCAAACTTCATTTGAATAAGTTCTTTTAAACCGAGAGCTGCATTTTATACTAGCATACAGAGAGCTAACTGTATTTTATACAGTTATTTAAAAGAGTGGGTGTGTTTCATTATGGTATCTGGGCACAGACTTAGCAAGTTGGTGACAACAGTTCAGGAGTGAGTCAGGTCCCTCCAAGGCACACCAGAGCTGCTCTCCCAGGGTGAGAAAACCCATGTCGGGCAGTCTGGAGCCACATCCACCAGCCTGGCTCTCACTTGCTCCCGGCTCATCTCATTCGGTGCACTCCTCCAGTCCCATCCTTCCCACTTTATCTCTACTACTCAGATTGTAGTGACATCTGCCATCCCCTTAGTAATCCCGTTTGCAGGCTGAAGAGTCCTAGCCACCTTTGTTCTCCACTTAAAAGCTTCTCCATAGTTTTTATTATCCCCAATGGTTTCACGGCAGCCTTGGAGATTAGAGGGGAGGGCAGAAATTGCAGAAGTATTGAGAGGTCGAGAGCGTCCTGTAGGTTAGTACACTTGCCTCAATAATGTTGCGGTTCTAAAACTCACTTTGCTGCATTTACTACTGAGATTTTCCTGGTTTACTGTTGGGTTGATGTTTTCAAAGAAATGTCTCGGTTATCAGCAGATCCTGTTCCTGAATGGCAATGGTCAGTTTCAAAGCTAGTGTCCACTACTTCATGTGTACTCATGCTTAATTTGTCTGCCTTTTTATTACTTGTTAGCATCACTGATGTTCCTCTGCAGTTTTTGGTAGTCTGTCTTTGTCTTATCCAGAATACATGTGATGGCACGGGCAGTCAGTCCCCAGTGGAAGTGGGACTCTGTCAGGACTTCTCTCTACTATAAACAAAATGACTGTTCATTCGAGTTGTTTGCTGGCTGTGTTTAAGGAGTAATTGGTCAAGTTATTTGTCATGCAAGGACCTGTTTAGGAGAGCTTAGTTTCTTTGGAGCTGTTTGTGAGATATCTTGGTAACTATCTTTTGGTAGTCCAGGTGGACTATATCAGTGATTTCTTAGTGTGCTCACTGAGTCTTTCAGAGAAAGACAACAGAGAGAGATGTGGCTATTCTTTACAATAGCTGCATGGAATTATCTGTGTGCCCACTAATTCTTTTCTTTCGAGTAATTTATACAAATTTTTCTGGTACAAACGTTGAACCGAACTGATCTGTTGTTTCCTAACTCTTCCCTTCAACCCTCATCAGAAATTCATGTCACTTTTCCTGTCTCTCAGAGCTACAAGATTGACACTGTTTCAAGTGAGAATTCATGAATCACAGCTAGTAGGTCTTTCATTCTTGAGTTCTGTTCTAGCACTTCATTATTTTTTCACATTGTGAGCTTGTTCTTTACCTTCATATAAACACACTTGAGGAGGATTCTGGTATGGGAAGTCTCCACAGGTTTTTCCTCAGTGTTTGGTCTAAAAAGAGAAGGGGAGGGTTCTTTTTCTGTAGGACTTTATCTTCTATGAGTCCTTCTTTATGTGCTGATCGATTGTCTTCTGGCTCTGGAGGAGCACTCTAATAGATTTGCTAGTCCTTCTCTCTTCTGAAAAGGGCTTATTTTTATGCTTTTCCCTGTTTGTTTCTCAAACTTGATCACTATATTTTTTACATGTACATTACCTGTTAGAGCTTATGGTCACTTTTTTCCCCCCCCTCTCCTTTTGGATATCACTTCTGATTTTCTGAAATACATCATTTTACTTCATATGGTTTCCTTGACTTTTATTTAGCCATGTTGCCATTTTTTCCTAGTTTGTTTAAAGGCTTCTTTTATGTGAGGGCGAGCAGTTATCTTCTGCCAATGAGCATGAATGCCTTACAAAAGCATGATCAGGACATAATTATAGGAAATTGTTTTGGCTAAGCATTTGTACAAAGGGGCATACAGGAAAAAATGAGCCAGAATATAAGCACAATTTTTAAAACAAAAATTAATATATATTTTAACTCTTTATTTTCACATTTTTTAATCCTGAATAAATTGCAGTTATTTTGCTTTAACTAGATTTGAAGAATATCTGATTTCTTTAAATGCCTACTGTCTTAAAAATCATCTATGCTAGATGAAAACCAAAAATTTTCATTACTAGAGAGGCGACCAAGTCTTGCTTCTCTAGCCAGCTTAGCAGCAGAGCAAATGGGGTTGGTGGATGGACTGTTCGATGGATAAGGAGTTGGCTGGATGGCAGCATCCAAAGAGTTGCTGTCAATGGCTCAATGTCCAGATGGAGATCAGTAACAACTGCTGTCCCTCAGGGGTCCATACTGGGACCAGTACTATTTAGTATCTTTATTAATGTCATAGTGGGATTGAGTGTGCCCTCAACAAGTTTGCAGATGACGTCAAGCTGAGTGGTGTTCATATGCTTGAGGGAAGGGATGCCATCCAGAGGAACCTTGACAGGCTTGAGGAGAAGTTCTGCACAAACTGCATGAAGTTCAGCAAGGCTGAGTACAAAGTCCTCCTGCACCTGGGTCAGGGCAATCACCAGCATCAGTACAGGCTGGGGTATAAATGGATTGAGAGCAGCCCTGAGGAGAAGGATTTGGGCATGTTGGCAGATGAAAATCGGACATGAGCCAGCGATGTGCGCTTGCAGCCCAGAAAGCCACTCGTATCCTGGGCTGCATAAAAAGAAGCTGGCCAGCAGGTCAAAGGAGGTGATTCTTCCCCTCTATTCTGCTCTTATGAGACCACACCTGGGTACCACATCCAGTTCTGGGGTCCCCAGCACAAGAAAGATATGGCCCTGTTGGAGCGGATTCAGAGGAGAGCAAGGAAAATGATCCAAGGGCTGGAGGCATTGAAGGCCTCTCCTATGAGGACATGCTGAGCCAGTTGGGGTTGTTCAGCCTGAAGAAGAGAAGGCTGCGGGGAGACCTTATTGGGACCTTTCAGTACTTAAAGGAGGCCTCTAGGAAAGATGGGGACAATCTTTTTAGCAAGGCCTGTTGTGACAGGACAAGGAGTAATGGNGGGGCTTATAAGGAAGGTTTTACCAGGGCCTGTTGTGATAGGACAAGGGGTAACAGTTCTAAATTAAAAGGGAGTAGGTTTAAATTAGATAAAAGGAAGAAATTCTTTGTAATGAGGGTGGTGAGACACTGGAACAGGTTGCCAGAGAAATTGTGGATGCCCCATCTCTGGAAGCGTTCAGCATCAGGTTGGATGGGGCTTTGAGCAACCTGATCTGGTGAAAGATGTCCTTGCCCATGACAGGGGCATTGGAACTAGGTGATCTTTAAAGGTCCCTTCTGACCCAAAACATTTTATGATTCTAAGTAGAGAGGGATTCCTGGCTGACTTAATAAACTTAATGTATTAATTTGATGAAGACAGAGTGAAGAACATGTGTGCTGTCAGTAGGTATTCAGGAAGATGTTTGTGCATGTTAGCATATCTGTATTCAGAAAAGTGTGTGTGTGTGTGGGGGGGGTTGGCCCTCTTTCATTTGGATTAAACTATACTGGGGATGTCTATATTTTATATAGTTAAATTCTGTTTAATACTGAAAGATTGAGTTAAGAAATCGTAAGAAATGTCACATTTCTTAGTTTTGTAAGCAAAATGTGAGAATAATTTTTTTCAAAAGCAAAAAGCAAGTGTGGCATTAAATGTTGCAAAATTGCAAGGAGGTATTTCACACTGGGCCCTCACTTGGTCCCGTGTACAATTGCTGCTGCTTCAGACTTCTGCATGCCCTGACAGACCTAAATCACCAGTTTTCCAAGTGAATGTACTTTTCAAAACAAAATGTATTTATAGGAAATTGAAAGCTTCTTAGAGATAATTAAGGAAAAATAATTCAGAAGCATGATTTTTTTTTTTCTTGGCTTCTTCCAGGTACTAAATTTGGGATTTGTGTTTTCCTTTAAATGGCTGTTAAAACCCGGAACAGGTGTATCCATTGTGCAAAAAGCCTATCTCTACAGAAGTATGTTCTTCATTTTGCTATTTCTTTTGGTTCATTTTTTCTTTTTCTAGCTTGAATTATCTGTCCTTACATTTAATGCTAAATTTGGCGCTCTGCTACCTGGACATAAAGTATGCTAGCAACAACCCATATTATCCTGTTGGTTTTTGGCATATTCCGGATGTGTGTTACTAAGATACCTGAGTGTACGCAGCTGATGCTTCAGAATAAGTTGTGTGCAACTCTTCCATGTTTCCCAGCACTGTGTTGTAGCTTTCTTGATGCTTTGAACTGCCCCATCCCCTTTTTTTTCCTGACCATTTCAAAGCTGATGGGCTGGTCAGGTGTGGTTCCAGCATATCTACATGAGTTAGCAGTTCTGCCTCCTCACAGCTGTGTATGTCATAGGTGAAGGAGCTACTGTTCCTATCTCTTCTGGGACTATTTTTGGATTGGCAAGGTGGCTTCTTGAATCTAGGATGATTTCATAGCTCCTCACGTACCTGTGAATTGCTTTTGCTAGTAGTTTGGGCTTCGAGAGTGCTGACCAGGAATACCCAAACTGACTCTGCTGAGGCACTGCCTGAATGTGAGTGAAATGTTGCTGGCACCGCAGCGGCCCCAGAAGTAGTTTAGCTGTAGTTGCACATCATCCAGGCAAGCCAGTAGCCAGGATGAGTGACCCACAGTCTGATAAATCACCTGTGAGTAACTGGAAGTTGAGCACTGGACTATGAGTATAAAACAGAAGAAACTGATTGGAGACTCTGGATTTTCTGCTTCTTTTCTCCCTTTCCCCCATGGTGGTGAAGAGCAGTTATATATTTGAATTCTAGAAGTGTATTGCTTTTTGTTGTATTAGAAGCATGTAAGTAATTCAGAATATTTTGCAACAGCAATTAGCATTAGCGCGAAGTAGTAACAGTTGTTTTAAAAGTGGACATCTAGCTGTGAACTGGTTATAATTTCACTGTTTTAATGGAAATCCTTTCAAGCTGAGAAGACATGCTTATGCTTGGACAAACCAAATTTTTTTTGGAGTTTGTCTTTTGACAGCTATGCAAAGTTTTAAATAAGCAAAGTTTTAAATAAAACTGGTTTGGACAGGAATGGATAGAAAAAAGCATCTCGTGTTTGCAGAGAAAAGAAGTCCTTGTCTCTTGGAAACTCAAATACTACTGAAGAATATGTACATGTTAGCTTCAGAGCGATAAGTTATTATAAGCAACTTGGGGAGCATTATCTATATTTAAGATTGTCTAATCCTTTCTACTGTGCGATCCTGCTTACTGTTGCATTTTACTTTGTTAAATGTAAAGAATTCTGAATTATTTTTTTCTGAGCTAGCAGTTTGCTAAAAGTTGAATGAATCTTAGGAAGTTAAAGATACTGGTAATATCTTTATTAATCCAGTTCAATATATTGCATTGTTCAGGGCGTGTAGTAGGGAAGGGGAGGGGAGAGGAGAGGTCTTTTGGCTTTGTTTCTCTTTCAATGACATTTTATGGAAAAACTCCAATTCTTCCTCCCTTTTGGAAGGAAATAAAAAACCGTATATGGATGGTCATTCCTGTTATCAGGGCTCTATTTTTGGGCTAATGTGCTTCTAAACATGTGTGTTGTAAACAAAAATACAATGTAAGTCAAGAATACCCTTAAAACTGGTTTGACATTTTGTAGCTGGTCTTTGTATGTATGAAAGTGGCAAACACCAGACAGTCCCTTGTCTGTTAACACCTAGGGTTGAAGGAGAAAAGAGCAGCATTTTTTTCAAAGCTATATATTGTGATTATCAGAGGTTTTCACAGCAAGTAAATAGCCTTGAATGATGGAGTCCTGACTCAGTGTGAAGGAAGGAGTTGTTTCCAGTTACCACTTATCAGTCATACCTGTGAAGTTAGTTAATGTACGGTTCTCACTATGTAGCAGACTTTTGATGAATATCTGTCATGTTGGATTGCTTCTGCTAGGAGAAGTATGTACGAGTACAAAAAAACAGAGTTATTACTGCATCCTGGGAGAAAATTGTTGCAAAACTCTGCGACTTGTGCACTGTGGCTGTTTTGATGGTTAGATATTAATGAAGTTACAAAGCTGTGTTAAAACTGAAAACCCAGCTGGATTTTTGCTTATGAATTTTTGTACTTCTGATATATTATTTCTCTGAGTTAATGCAATGAATGGAGAAAGTCTATACCTTTTCCAAATACGCTGTTTTAAGTGGCAAAACTGCTACACGCTCTTTCTCACTGAGCTGGATTTTTTTGTTTAATGGAAAATAAAAAGACTTGATTCAGCAGGCATGTGGGGATGAATATAGTAAGTAGTTGGTTAAGCATCTATTATGCTTCCATAAAGGTAGTCAAGTATATTAAATTTTTTGCCCTGGAAAGAAAAACTTAGTAAGAGCTACTGTATTTACATAGCATATGTATTTCCTTTGTAACTTCATCTGCAGGTGTCTGCTGTATTTAGTGCTAGTAAAACTAGGTATATGGTGACCATTATAATGAAAAACCTGTTATCTTTTAAGCATTTTGGATCTTTTTATTTGGCCTTTTTATTTTTTCTTAAATGGGGGTGTCTCTTCTGGTGTAATATATACTTAAAATCCAATGAAAATTAAAAGCGGCGGGTTTTTGTGGTAAAATAATGTATTTTTGTACTGCTTAAAACTGCAGAATATATTTCTGATAACTTTTTCTTTTTTTTGCAGTTGTACTCGCTAAATGATTATAAGCCACCCATTTCTAAAGCTAAAATGACACAGATCACCAAGGCAGCAATCAAGGCTATAAAGGTAAGACATTGGCTGACTGCTTTTGACTTCCTTCCCATTTCTCATCTGTGTCAAAATAACTGAATAGCTTAAAGAACTTGCTGCAGAAATTTCCGCCTCCCTTGTTCGGTGTACAATTGCCAAGTTATGATCAAATGTGATAGTGATGGGATTTTCAGGAGTGCAGCAGAAGGCTTTATTTGTTGTGTGACTTTCATTTGCTGATTGTCATATGTGAGAAAGAATTATACCAACTTGACTCTTCAGTCAGATCTGAAAGACATGGTTTTTCTCCTCGGTTTAAAAAGCAAACACTGACATTGCCTGAGAACAGATGAATAAATATAAAACTACAGTTCTCCTCCTGCCCCCGCCCCACCCAAAAATATAAGGTATGTGTGCTTTTGGATCAATACAACTGTTTACGTTTTATTTCATTTTTATAAATTCCTAGCATACCTTTTCATGGGTGTCGTTCATAGATTTTATTTTTGATGTTGCTTGCCAAACAGCAATGGAGCAGCAGAAAAAAGCACCGAAAAATTATGAAGAAAAGAACTATGGCATTAGTGTTAAGCATTAAAACAAATGGAAACTCAGTGAAAGCTGGAGGCGTGAAAAAGAGGATAGGATAAAAGCTAAAAGCCACAAACTTTTGCTCTTCTATCTGCGTTCCTCTGCTGAGAACGTAGATACATTTTCAGATAATGAAATCCATACTGGGATTTTCTGTAATTTGGAGAGAGAGCAATTTGATGACAGAAGAGTGAAATTCACTACTGGCTTTCTTAAATATGAGAAGTCTATGTAAATTAGAGTCTATGTGTTGCAGTATAATAAAAATGCTAAAAAGTTGTATTGAACATAAACAAGTAGTAAATGATAGTAAATGGTTCTATAAATTAAACAATTAAATGTTACCAAAACATTTTATCATGTATTTAACTTGGAAATCCTGCTTCCGCTCTTATCATTTCAATAACAACATTTAATTGTGTAGAGCAGTTATTGAGATGAGGTAGAGCCATTGTGATGGTATCTCAGATTTAAAATAAAAACAAGCTAATTCTAAAGAAAAAGTATTTAGGAGATGTTATAAGGTCTTGCTATACTCATGTTTCAAGTGAACACTTGGGAAATAAATGAAATGTAGAGAAGTGCTATTCCTAGTAATCTTAGGCTAACATCTTTAGTCGGGTACAATGAAATAACGATACGTTTTTGAAGGAATAATTACATTATTCTTTTAGCTCTCACTAAATAAGCACACATTATTGAAAAAAATCCAGTATAAAAAACCTTCAGAAGGCAAGAAAAAGTGAGATTAGCTTTTTTTATATGCTGTTAAATGTTCTAAGGAAGACAGCATACTTAGCTGTGGGTACTGGGTTGCTGGTTATTCAACCAAAGTTTCTAATTCTGGTTTTACTATCAATATTGCATGACTTGAACAAGTATATGACTCTTCAGATTTTTTCCTCTATTGAAATACTATTTTATTTTCCAGTTCTACAAGCACGTTGTACAGAGCGTTGAGAAATTCATTCAAAAGGTAAGTCGGTCATGGGTATTTTGTGTTAGCACTGAGAAAAATGTCCTCATTTTGGATTACAGAGTATTGAAGACCATTGGCTTTTAGGTACACACATGGGTTAATAGCTTTATCACACGTTAGTTTATTTCAGTTTTTAGTCACATTCAATTTCTGCTAGTAATCAGTAGCTGATCATAACCCGTGATGCAGAAAGACAAATACTTTCTCCCCATTTTGTAGTTACGATATACTTTGATCTGAATGACTCTGGATACTGTCTTAGGACTACTTCTCTGTATGTATTCATTTAATGTTAAAAAAGGCTGTCAGTGTAGCCCGTGTGAACAGCTTATAGCAAAAGAATGGACAGTGATTTGGTGAGTGACAGTTGCTTTTCTGCCAGGTTTTCCCATAGATTTTAAAGCTGAAGGGAAGAGGACCATTCAGCCTCAACTTTTTCTGTAGCATGAGATGTAGCATTTCAGTTGGCAGTTCCTGCTAGTAATTTAAAACAAAAACTATTTGTATGGCTAGACTGGAATTACTTTTTGGGAAGATGCAGTATTAACTTAAAGATTCCGAGTAACAAAATACTTTATTGCATTTTGTTTTCTTGCAACAGTTAATTATTCTTGGGTAAAACGGCATTTCCTCTTCAGTTGGAAATGCATAGATTCCAATGTGTGAGTCTTTTCCTCCTTGTCTGCATTGTACTTCGATTGTTCAGTTGATCATTTCTTCTCCTTTTCTAAATAAGAGTAAGTTATGATCAAATTGCCTTTTTATTTTGACAAACAAGCTGGAGAAGTTAGTCTGTTAATGTTGCAATGTTGGTTGCAATTTTTCTTCTATTGTCCATTTTACAAAGCAGTCTAGATTGCTTTATGTCAGTAATGTGTCTTCCTCATTACCTTTTATTCCTTGGTGCCCAGAGTATGCTGCAGTGCCTTTTGGCGGTCATTGGACATTGTAAATGGGGTTCAGCTTCAGCCTGGTGTTTTTAACTGTCTCAGAACAGTTCATGAATGAATTATGTAGGTACCAGAACATCAGTTCTATGTGGAGAAGGTGTCATACTTATATTTCATGGCACTAGTAAAGATTAGTAGGATACTTTACCATCACTGTTAGTATTTTGTCAAGTAGTTGTCTTTTGGGGCATCACCTCTGAGTTTTTTCCACCTGTAAGAAAAGAGCTCAATATCCTCTGATCCCTGTTTAGTAGTACTACAGGTGGACATGGAATCATTAAGGTTGGAAAAGACCTCTAAGATCATCTAGTCCAACTGTCAACCCAATACCACCATGTCTGCCTAACCATGTCCTGAAATACCACATGTACGTGTTTTTTTTGAACACTTCCAGGG
>VZTL01031601.1:0-37600 GCA_013400535.1 Scopus umbretta
CACCCCCAGTGTACTCACTGGTGGGGCAGTGCGGGGAGCAGAAAAGGCCTTGACTCTAAGCACTGCTCAGCAGTAACTGAAACATCTCTGTGTTATCATCACTGTTTCCAGCACAAATCTAAAATGTAGCCCCATGCTAGCTACTGTGAGGAAAATTAACTCCACCCAGCCAAAACCAGCACAGGAGTTCTCTTTTCCCAAATGAAAAGGAGTGATGTATTAAAGCACGTGCAAGTTGACACTGGGTCACCTGCGGTCTGTTCAACCGGTTCCTGGTAACATTATCATTATCTTGCCCTGTAGCTGGATGTTTCTAGCTGGGTGTATTGCCCATGCATATGGTTGACTAGAGCATGAGTGTGAATACCAGTACCTTTCCCCTGCTCCAGACCCACCCCTGGGACGATGATGTGTTTTTTGGACATGAGCAGTTTTTCTGCTGGTTCAGTGCAGTGTGCTGCTGGACTGTACCAGCTCATGTTAATTAGTGGACAGCAGTGATTGCAGCACTGTACTCTGCTATATGATTTAGGCATGTTGCAAGTTCCCTCATTGATGAAATTGTGATGAGGAGTGATAAGGTTCCCTCTCAGGCACTGATAGACATTTAAAACACTCCAAAGTAGCTGTGATGGTTACTCAGGTTGAGCAAGAGGCATGAGAAACGCCTGTGAAATGGTGCTCATTGCCACAGACTGCTTTATAATTGAGCCTGGCTTCCCTGTCTAGCAGTAGGACCATTGCAGCACGCTGATTCTCTGTAGTCTACCCCATCAGCTGTCCCTGAACTGAATACGGTTTTGGGAGGTGGCAGGATATTGCACACTACGTTGTTTTTCTCAGTTTTGATTCAGTAGTGTAACTCAGTATCTCACACTAAAAAGACTTTCCATTGGTATTCATAGCTCATATACCAGCTCCTCAACTGTTTCCTGAGGGTTCAGAGGAAAAGGATCTTTCCATGCATAATTTAATCACATTCAGCAGTGCAGCAGTTGGAGTTTGTTTTGGGTTTTTTTTCCCACAGAAAATCTGTAACATTTAGTTAGTTAAATCTTATGATTTTAGAAATGTCAGTGAGCTTGCTTATCTTGTTCATTCAGATAAACACCTTGCAACATCCTGTTTTTCTTATGTCATACGAACAGGAAGAGAACGATTGTTTGAGATGTGCGTCAGTCATAATTGTAACCAGGCAGCCACGTAACCCTCCCCATTGCCATAGAAACCAACAAATCTTTTCAGACATGTTGGTGGTGAACTGACAGGTATCCTTTCTTTTCTACTTAACCTCTCAAGAGCTATAAATTTGCAAGTCATGTGTGGGACCTCTCAAAGATTTTTTTTTTCTTCTTTTTTATTTTATCTAAGAGGGTGCACCTATAAATTTTGTAAGTGAATAGCCATCATTATCTTAAGTAGCAGTGATATCTTTTATTCAGCCTTGTATCTAGTACTGGAAACACACACATTTTTTCAAAATCCAAGGCAAGTTTTTTAGTCAATGGTAGTGCAGTGTGAAGTACTGGGCAAGTTTTTGCCTGAGCCTGTGTGTAATGTCTGTAACGTGTCCTGGAGAAGACTGGTTTGAGCCAGCTGGCTTATGGAAAAGCATTTGGCTATTTTGCAGTCACTTAAAGTTGACCTGGAGAGCTTTGTGCATGGAGGGAGCAGATTCAGTATTTGGGGCACACTTTGGATTAATTGGAACTGTTCCTGACACCTCAGGATGGGATTTTCAAAAGCAGCAACAGGAGCAGAGATATGTATGAAGAACACGTTATTTGAAGATTCTTGCTTTCTCTGGCAATATTGAGTATCAGTACTGGAGACAGAGTTTTAACATAACACTCTGAGATGTAATTAGCTATAGGAAGAAGAAGGAATTTTTTAGTATAGGAATTTTACCATTATTTTCTTCAACATAAGCAAAGTAGCAGTTGCACTCTGCCTGTGGAGAGCTTGATTCAGCCTGGACAAATGGGTCTTTTCCACTTTATTTGCTTGAGTCTTTTAATTAACTTGAAGGGAAGCTGAAAAGCTACTTTACAAGTCATATTTTTTATTATAAGAAAGCTCTGATATTTTTTCAGATTAGCATTTAAAGCAAATCAGTTTGGTTCGATATACTGCCCAACAAGAGCATGTATCATGGATGCCCACATCTGCCCTTTCTGTACAGCTGTTAGTCATAGCCTGCCTCCCCATGCAGGCAGAGGAAGAGAGAGGAGAAAAGGAGGAAAGCACGGAGCTGGTAATAGTGTTGGAGACATCATCTCTTAAACTCAACCTGAGGGACAGAGAATAAACCAGGTGTGATCGGGAACTGCTGGTCTGGAGGTGGTGATTGTTTGTTACCCACTGTTACCTGTGCCTTGGAGGAATGGCCAAGGAAAGAGCTGCAGAAGGAAAAGTGAATTCCCAGCAACAGACTGGCAGGTGGTGACTTCCAGGACACAGTGCTACGTGAGGCAGGGCACTGTTACTCAGCATCTGAGTGAGAGGTCAAATACTGCTGGTGGGTTGGTTAGCATGTCTTCCTTTTATCCTCCTCTGGTGCTCAGACTGAAGATGTGGAAGTAAACAGAAGAAATAAGCATTCATATGTAATTCCTACACATCTACATTTGCAAAAAATTGATAGAGATAAAATGTGAAGAGGTGTTCATTTCAGTTTTCTGTATCTTTCCCCTCAGCAGATCTGTTAAGGCTAAAAATGCCTATGCCTTGGGGGAGATGACACTAATATCTGCTGCAGACTTAAACTTCTTGTTGTTGTTTTTGGTTTTGTTTTGTTTTGTTTTTTTAACTAATGGGAAAGTTTTGTACAAGTTTTAACATTTGTTGGGTAGAGCATATGAAGAGGAACTCTCATGCAGATACTCAAAAGCTGTGAATTTCAAAACAAATACTTAATAAAAGCAATAAATGGCAAAAGGTAATGTGTTCTTAAATTTCTTAGCCTTGTTCTGGTAGTTGCGCCCCCCTCCTTCAATTCTGCCTTTGTCAAGCACTGGGCAATAAAAGCTGTGGGTTTTTTCGTTGCTGGAAAAGTTAGTTTCAGTTGTAATTGCAAGACACTGATCTTGGCTCTAATACCCACCATTACTTGGAGTTTTTACTCAGCTGATAGCTCTAGCTTTTGCCAGTCAATCTGTGTGCTAAGGAAAGAATTACAGCTGTTGCCATAACCCAACTCTAGAAGGTGAAAGTGCCAGAAAACCTGAAGATGCTGCAGTCTTGTTTTTTTCCCCTTCATTTTCTACTGGTAGAAAACTGTTCAGTGTATTCAGATCTACAAAAGCAGTTTTTATAAAGAGCAATGTCCCAAACTACATGGAAAGAACATCAGAAGGGGTTAAGTATTTATGATGTGCACTCCTGCTTTCCCTGCATGTACCTCTGGCATGATCTTCCTCTCAAGCAGAACTTAGCAGTGTTTTCCAGCAGCGTGGTACAAGAGTTTCCAGCACAGGTTCCCAGGTGAGCTGCAGCCCTACGGTCCCATGAGAAAGCTCAGTTGCACCTCTGTTTGCTTTGCTAAATGAGCCTGACTCCTCAAAACACATGACAGAAAAATGTTTCCATACTCACTTCTATGTGACACAAGATTTGGAGCATCTTTTGAATTAAAGCGTTTCATGGTACAACTTAATTGAAAGCTCACGTGAACCCTAGCTTTGGTGAAACTCTCCTTAATTTAAGCAGAAATTAAGCATTAATTGAAAACTGGATTTAAAAAGTTAGGATGTGGACCCAAGTCCAGTGGAATGTTTCCTTAGTTGATGTGTATGGAAATTTTTGTGTCAGCTTTGTTGGGTGAGAATTTCATCCATGGAGCTGTTCCTTTAAGGAGATAATGGATTTAAAGCTTTAGCTGAAATAAGTTGGTGTCACTTGGGATGGGTTAAAATACATGGACTTCTTCCTTCAGCTCAGCTGAAGGTCTGAGCTTTTGTGTTGGCGTACTGAAAGTAGACCAGATGTTTTTAACTGTGCATTTTAACGTATGCTTAAACACAGTCTAAATTGCTAACGTTGGGTCTCAACATGTAATAGTTTCCATTTCAACTTCTGTTTTTAAAAACAATTTAATTCTCATTTGGATACTTAAAGAGCAAAGTTTCTTTGAACCTGATTACCTATCTTCAGTGATTGGAATGGTCTCAGCTAATAAAAAACCACCAACAAAGTGAATTTCGACTTTACTGAAAGGGTTATTTTAATATGCTTCTGAAATGCTGGCAGAAAAGCTGAAGTATTCTTCAGGCTCAAGTTGTCTTTCTCAGGTATAGCCTATAGATTTCTTTGGGCAATTGGGCTATCCAGCCACAGATGAAAACAAATTCTGTGCCTGATATTAAATACCTGAATCAACAGTACCAGTTATGGAACGCTGTAGATAACAGAAATAGAAATCCTTAGGAGCTAGGAGAAGCAGGATGCCCTTGATGCCTTTCACCTTGCCGATAGGGAAGAAGCTGCAGCACTTTTGATTCTGTAAAGGGCCTGGTTGTCTGGTCCATGCTGGTGGAGTTCAGTAACGTGGCTGTACACATTGGCCTCAGAAAGGGAGAGATTCTGGCCCCCATTCATCATCTGCTGATACTTCTTAAGTACACAGAAGTGAGGAACTGGCAGAAGGGAATGTGGGAATGGTGTTTAAACAGGAATCAAATTATTGTTACTGTTCTAAAAGAAAGTTGGATGGCTTCAAAACATGTACTATGGCTTTTTAGTTTTAACAGTTGGGTTTTTTTCATGGAAAACTGTTTAGGAGAGATAGTTAAAGGTTCTTAGGTATAGAACTTGGGGATTTCCAGAGATGTCTGGAAGGCAAAAAAATATATATAACTTTTTTAGCTTTATGATAGTACTCTGGATCTGATGCTTCTTTCCCAAACTGCAGTTCAGTCCACTAGACCTGCTACTGCTGCTGTTCCTGACAGTCTCAGTACTAAGTAACCAGCAAATAAGGACATGTGTAAGAAGTTCCCCATTTTATCCTGGATGATATTAGTTTTCTTCACCTTTGCAGGACTGATAAGCTTTGAAATAAGAAAATGTTAGTTTTCTGGAGTGTTGTTTTAAATGTTGTTTTTAAACTCCTCAATTTCCATTTCCATGAAAGTGCCATTAACTTAGGGTAAGGGCATTGATTTGTACCCTGGCTATGACAGATCCATTTTGTTCCTGGGCTTGTGGAAGTGTGGTAAGACAGCCCCACTGCTCAACAGTGGGATGTGAGAAATGGCTCATTCCATGGCAGTGAGTGTTGTCGGTGTTTCTGGGAGCGTGGTGACTCGCTCCTTACCCTTCCCTCCTCAACACTGAGATGTTTTACGGGAACAAAAACCATTTCTCTTTATCACTGAAAAAAATGCATGGAGCTGTTGGCTAAAGTAAGTAAAAATAGCTTAGCTAAATTTTTGGAGGAAAAGAAATCTTTTATGATGAAGCTGTGGTTTTTGCTTAAATAGGTTTGAACACAGAACATAAGCCGTGGTTTTGGCAGGATGGGGATCCACCAAGCTCTGTGTCTTCAGTTGCCTCTCTGGCTGTGCCTGGCCATGAAGATATAGGGAGGAGATGTAAAAATCAGAAGGGAATGAGGGAGTGCACTGCTGTCCTCCCCTCCAGTGTGTGCCCTGACTCCCATCAGTCCACAACTCTGAGTCCTCCTGTGGCAGGGATTGTATTGTCATCTTGGTGCTTAATAACCCTTGATGTTGAGGTTATAGCCTATCTAACAGATGAGGAAACCATTGAAAGTGTTCCCAGTTACTTGCAAAAGGCTACCAATTGTTGTATTTTTAGACTTTTATTAATTTTTATTTCATTATCTGCGTAGAAAGCAACTTCTTAGTATTATTTTTAGAATTACCACTTATGTAAAGATAGGTGCACTTCTCCTTGGTCAAGCCAGGGTGTATTGAAAGTATCCAAAAAAGAATTCTGTTTGTTTGAGGCGGTGACCCATGTGTGTGCTCACACCAATGGCATGAGATGCTCTACTTTGCCACTGTGCAGGGGGAAGGGATGTTTCTGCTACTGAGAGTGGGTCATCTTGGGCACTGTATAAGGATGTTCCCAAAGCTGGGTAACTTCTTGGTTAGGTTTCACTTTTATTTCTTTAGTCAATACCAGATCTGAAGGGCATCTTCTGTTCACGTACCACGTGCAATGCCTAGATGTTGTTGCTGTTCAGGGGTCTGTATGCGTTAAGTGGGAGAGGAATATGAGTGCCTCTTGGGGCTGATGTGGGGTGGGGCAGAGGAAGGTCCTTGTTTGGGCTACCAGGGGTAGGGGTGCACTGAGCCTGACTGCCTCACACAGCGGTGGCTGGTAAGCAACTCTCCTTTCTCTTTGTTGACAAAAAGCACACAGAAAATAAGAGGAAAATGTTATTGGCTATTCTGCTCAGACAAGCAAGCCTTTTCTTTTAATGAGAGTGCATTTTTGTTTGATCTGTGTTTGGGGGGTGGGGGGTGATGAATTTTAGCCATTATGAAAGCAAAACCCATGGTTATTTGTAAGGATTGTTTTATAAGAAGCATATGTGTGCTTTATTATTCTTTTGCTTGAAGTGTGGGGATTGTTTGCAGTTGGGAGGTTGCATTAGAAGAATGTGAACTGACTCACTGAGAAATAGGGCATGTATTAGTGAAATTGTGAGGTTTCCTATTATGTTTTCATAACTCGAATTTCTCAGAATGGAAGGCATCTCTCTTGCCCTTAGTTAAAGAATGACTTTTACTGCCATTGAAAAAGAATGGGTTCTTTTTCTAGAAAAACTTTTATTGCTTTCAGTGTACTTTTACTCTACCTACTCTATTCTTCCTTTCCTTTTGTCCTCTCCTGCATGGCAGTTTTTCACTGTTCTGCCTGTGCAACTTATTCTCCAGCCATATTTCTGTTTGATCGCTAAATTTTGACATTTCAATAATGTGTAGACCAAGGTATGGTTTAACATAGTGATCCCAGGAAGGGCTGGGTTCAGCTAGTGGCATCTGAGGAATTCCAGCTTTTCTCTAGATGAATCAAATGAGAAACATGAAATCAGCATTGAATGCATAGCTGGATGCTTTGTGATAAGCTTTTGCAAGGACGTTAGAGAATACAGTTAGTAGAGCTGACTTTGTGATATAGTATTGCATGCTGTCACATTAATACACTAGATCAAAACCAGAGACTACAATTGTCTTGCTGGCCTGTACCTCGCTATTCTACATGCAAGGTACATAATTGAATTAGATGTTTCTATTAAATCAGGTCTGTCTGAAAGATGGCAAAGAACCACCAGAAGATAAGCTCCTAGATACTGACCTACCCCCTAAAGTGAAGCAAAATATTCCTGCTCACTGAAACAATGCTGTCATTTGAATTGAAGTGAAGCTTTCCTCCCTGCTTTTGATACAAGGAGAGAACTGGGGTAGCGGGAATTTTTGTATGGCCTGTGAACCAAAACATAAACTGGTTCTGCAGTTTGAATTATTGTCTGGACCACGTCGTGGCACTGCGTTAGGTGATGTGAACACCTCTATTTTGGTAACGATTCCAGCCATCGGGTACTTCATCTGCTGTAGAGAGGCTGCAGAGGAAACCCAGCCATGGCCTACAGATCTCTGGCAAGCAGGAGTGGATGACTATCATGTAAGGGCATCACAGGGCTGGAAAAAATTAATCAGAGCAGCCACAGCTGGTCAACAAATGCAGAAATAATCCTCATGTTAAATGAAGATTCTGGCTACTGAAAATGAGCTGATGTTCATAATCAGGTGATTACAAGTGAGGAACTTACTTTGGGCTTTTTTTTCCTCTTTTTTTTTTTCCTCCTGTCTGACGTAGATATTCCACTGGCTGTGTAGTGCAGAAGGTGAATCCGAATGTGTGAATGAAAAACTAGAAGACGAAGTAATGAATGCTTTTCCTTTGGTGAACCTAGACTCACAGACCTCCCAAAAGGCTAAATCTTTAATGTTAAAATTATAGGGGAGGTGTGTGGTGTATGCAGTTTTTAAGACTGTGGTAGCTGTATGCGGTTACTTCCCTTCTGAGATCTGAAGCGTTCTGCACAGTGGAGTTCAAAGCTCTGACAATTAGAAAGCTGTAGCTAAAACTGGAAACTGAGCCAAAGGCTGGAGTGAGCCAGACATACCCTTTCTTTATAAGAAGGACCTTCTCCATCTTGTTGCTTCATTTCCTTGTTGTTTGAATTCAGCTAAACCCACGTAGTTATTATATGTTTAAAAAGTATATTTGTCTTTTGTGGGAAACGCAGTTAAGGAATAGTAGCTGGGCATGGTGAGTGAATTTTGGACCCCTAGAAATTGTGCTAAAACTGAGCAATTTACTGCTTCTGAAATGAAGTAGTTTTGTGACATCTGATCCTCTTGTAAATTTTGCACTGGAGGATTCAGTGGTGGGATGTAATTAACATTTAAATTGATTAGGCTGTTATGGCGGCATTCCTCTGCCTGTCTGCAGACACAGGTACAGGATGCATTTCCCTGCAAGCAAATAGCTCTGGGGTGCTTTTATTCTTAGTGGAGTCTCATCACTGCAGTCAGTGGAGACTGGGATGAATCACCAGTGGTTACTTCTTAATTATAGTGTTCTTGGAAGTGAACTGTTATTATTCCTGGAAATATCTGGTTTTCCTAAGATACAGACTCTGCCATGAGAAAGCATTAAAGAGCCTTTGACCTCTTTGATGCAGGTGCATCTGAAACAGAAGTGGACACTTTTGTGAGTAAAAATCCTCCCCATCCCCAAGATGGTGCTGGAAGATGTGTCGGAAGTTCATCCTGGTCATGGTGTTATTGGAATGGGAGTGATATTCCTGCAAAAATCAGTCTCCCTTAAGAAAACTGTACAATTTAACTGGCAATGACAAGGTATCCAAGAGCCATAGACCCCGTCAGTTCAGGTGAACTTGCAGATCTGATCAGAAGATGACATGAACACTTGTTGGATAATTGATGCGCAGGGTGCACTGCCTGCACAGGTCCACGCTCACTTCCCCGTTCCTGAGAGTACATTTGTTGAGCACTAATTTGGGGAGAAGTACCATGGGCATCAGGCCCCAGTTGCTCCAGCAGCTTCCACAGACAATCACTCACATGTGACAAGTCCGATCCAGCCCTGCAGCCACAGCTGGAGTGGACCCAGACCTCACTGAAGCAACATGTGTTTTGGGGCATGGAGGTGTGGGGAGAATACAGGGCAAACATGGTGGTTGCCAAAGGGTTACTAAAACCCTTGCTTTGGTACTGGTCTTCTTACCATGGTTTCTCGGTAGTTTGGAGCTCTGCCGCCTTCTTGGCTGCTTGCTAAGTTGTTCGGTTTTTGATTCTTTATGGGGAAAACTACATTTTTTTTACCTCTTCACTCCCAGTTATAACTTATTTGGTACAGTGCCACATCTATTCAGCAAAACCCTTTGTGACTTTCAAATGCAGAAAATGAGTTGAATGAGAACAGGGAAAAACTGACCTTGAATTTGCAGAAAACAATGGTTGTCTCAGCTGTACTCATGTATCAGTGTGGATGCAAAGCAAGCAGAAGTTGCATTTCGTTGTGGGTGAAGTAGGAAATACAATCTTTGGCACTGTTTGGAAAAATACAGGCAAAGTAAGGTAATGCCACTAAATGTCATTTAGAACATGTGTTCTCAATAAGAAATGGAGAATGGATTGGTGCAAGGGGGATAGAGCAGCAATACTGACAAACCTGACTTTTCAGGATATTGCATGTCAAGTTCTGACTGGCTAAAAATCCTGCATCCCACCTCTGTCTTTTGCAGCTTCTAAGACACTAACTACCCTTCACTCTTCCTCCCTCTGAAACCAAGGAAGAGAGTTATATTAATCTTGCTGCAAGGTTATATTTTAACCGAATACACCTACAATGGAAACATGACCATTACTCCAAAAGAAACAGTAATAAGCAAGAAGTTGCTCTAAAAGTTCCCAGCTCTGGGGAACATGATTTGTGGGGAAGCTCTGGGGCAGTGGGTGGTCTCTCGTCCTCTGAATTTCTAACTGTTTTCAAAGAGATTTCACTGTTTCGTTCCTAGGTTTGTCAGAGGCCTTGTCTCCCACTCACTTTGCTGTCACTGTTAAGCGTCTCTTGAAGGCGAGTCTTCAGCGCAAGGGATGTTGTGGCAGGACCAAACTGTTGCAACAGCATAATCCTAATTGTTTTTTAAAGAACTGATTAACTTTATCATATCTGTTTTGATTGGTGACCGTTAATTCTAGTATGTATGACATTTTTACCCACTCCATGGTTATGTAGCATGTTAGGTATCTCTCCTCAGACCCTGGAATAAATCTAGGTAAGTACAAGTTACTGAAAAAGCCTCCTACAAAGCAAAAGGAGAATGGCACTGCCATGCCTTGGCCAGCTAATACCCACATATTCATGTGGGTATTACATATACATATCATATACATATTCAGGTATACATGCTTTCTCTGAAGTATTGCTACTTATTTTAAAATAATATAGCACTTCACCTTTTGTATCTACTTCCTCTTTTTTTTTTTTCTATTATGACCCAGAATTTTACAATGCGTATTGCATAATACCTGTATATTCTAAATTTTTTTGTGTGTCTTTTAAATGTCATTTCACATTGTCAGCAGAAATTCCATATGGAACTATTTTCTCAAGTTCAAAGTACTTAAACGAGATTGGAAGGTTTATTTATGTTATGTGTGCTCATTAAAAGTAGGCACAGCAAAAAAACCTAGAAGGTGTAAAAATCTGTGAGTTTCTATGGTGGAATTGTGTATCTTTTTAATTAAATCACCGTGTTCTTAGAGATTCAAAATTTGTCACTAGAAAATGTATCCATTCATTTTTTGCATCATCAAAGTGATATTATTTCTGTTCCCTATCGACCTTCTCTTCTACAAAATTAGTATACATTTGGTGTGAACCACAGACACTTTTCTGAAAAAAATTGAGACCAAGTAGGTTTTGATAAGAGACTTTGATTAATTCTTAATCCGCATAGCGTACTGTTTGTTAGTTTTCAAATGCAATTTTAATTACACAGTGTTGGGTGTACCCATCATGCTGCTGAAACAGAAGTTGGCTGAATAACTCTGCTCCCCCCCACTCCCAGTTTATGCATTGCCTATACATTTATGTATTTTAGTTTTTAAGTGCAAATAGGCTTGCTGCACTTATGGTGACATTGACATATCCAGAACCTTTATTTTCCTTTCAGAAAAATATCTCAAAGGCTTGTTGAGATTAACAGAAGTTTTCACAGAGGAGAGATTTCAGGGATTTATTGGGCAGAAGGCACACACACAAAACAGTAGATAATAGCAAAAATTCACTGATTGTTTGTACTAGGTGGGTTGGATTTGTTATATATTCCATTAAAAATGTATTAAAATCCTGCTAATTTACAAGGCAGAGGTATAAGCTGTCTGCCTAAAGAAGACTTAACCATTAGCATTTTGTTCTTGACCTTTTTTGACCACGAATTTCAGCTGTAATTGACTGCTTGGTAGATGTGATCCTACATTTCAGTCACATTAGTAATTTTTTTTTTCCCCATTCTCTATCTTTTAATTAGTTGACTCTAATTCTTCCAGGTCTTGGACCATGGGACATTTAATGGCTTTTGACACAAGAAAAAGTGTTGAGAGATTTTTCATTGGTAAATTCTTCCTCTGGGGTTGGATGTCTTGCTTTCCCCATGTGAGACACACAAGGAGCCTCAGTCAGAAAGTGCATTTCTCTTGCCAGGGCATTTCAGCAGAACCTGTGAATAATGCAGCAGAATTTTGCAAGGATGCAATAGCAAAACCACTGCTTTATCTCACCAGCCTGCGGGCACCACTTTTGTTGTGATCACAGCAGGTTTTGAGTGATGTATGTGCAAAGGAGAAAGAGAGAATGAACAGAAAGTAGTTTATGGCTTTCCTCAAAGGCACTTTTCTAACTAAAAAATATAAGCCTTGTGGTTTATATGGTTTTGAAATGTAACCACACATATTGAGAACTGGAAAAGATTTGATTTACCATCTCCTCCAATTTTGGTACCAGATTTGGGCCAGAGGAAATTTATTTTCAGAATGAAAAAAGTTGAAAGGAAATATATTAATGTCAAAATTATTAAAACAAGAACATACTATTTGGAGAAACTGTCAGATGAAGAAATTGAGGTTTTGTGTCTTGATGGAGTGGGTGCAGATATGTGTCTCTGAGATCTCCACCAAAGTGCTATAATCTTGCTTTGGTGAAGCTTTGCCAGCTATTTTATGGTCTGCAACCCACTTTTCTGGAGCCGTGAAGGATCAGTGTCAGGCTGAGCACTTTCTCTTCAAGCTTGGTCTAGGAACTGAATGGGATCAGCTGCCTGGGGCACATCTCAGCCTCTCCAGTTTGAGAGCCTGGTAGACCTGGCCACCTTTGGCTGCGCACAGCTTCGAGCAGAGAGCTGATGCTCCCCTATTTGTCACAGTTTTTTTAGACTGTTCTACATGGCCTCATCCTTGTTTTGCTCATTGAATTACCCTTGCTAGTAGCTGGATATGTCTTCAGTATCTAAGAGTCTCTGCAGAATTTAACTTTTCTTTAGAAGTGGAGATTCTGGGTGTTCTTAGTGTGACATATGAAGGTGTTGTTCTGGCCTCTGTGACCTGTCCTTGCAGGCACTATTCTGTCACTGTTTTAACACGTGTCTTAGTAATTGCTGCTTCTTGTTCCTACTACTGTGGCTGGAGGTCACTCCAGAATTTTCTTGTTCTTGTCCCCCAAGTTGAGCCCGGATGTGTTTGTGGTTCAGTTATTACTATTTGATTTTCAGTCACTTTGCTTTGTTCTTCCTTCCCTTGTATTTCTTCCTCTCTCCCTTTTGTGTTGAGTAATTGTCTGCTCTCCAGATTTGTTCTGGATGGCTTATGAAACTCCTCGTAAGGTCCTGTCGTCTTTACTCAGATATCCTGGCATTAGTTTCCTGGTGCTTCTCTGGTTCCTTCTCAGATGTGGATGAGCAGGATCCTATCTGGTATTCCAGTGGGAACATAATAGTACTGTTATTGCTTCATTGTCCATGCCAAAGACAGTCATTTTACTCATTAGGGGTGCCAGGAGAACCGAGAGGACACCAGTCCCCCAAAGAGGTCCTGCAGGAGGAAAAATAGAGAAATTCTTCATTTCTTTCAGTAGCCAGAATGATGTGGACCTTCATATTTACATCCTCTGTTCTACCTGGAGGGTAGCTAGATACAATAGCTGAAGGTCCAGCACGGACTGCAGTGGCTTTCCACTCTGGTGGGACTAGGCAAAAGCATAATGTTGCTTTGTGTTCTCATTTATGTTTAGTTCTAGGAGTATCTGCTCGTCAGTTATTTTGTTATGTTTACCCTCTGGCAACATTTCATCCTTAGGTACTTCCAAGGCTTTGAGGTAAGGGAGGAAACAGCATTCTTCCAACAGCAGTGTACTGCGGTTAATATTTCAGTGCTTTCTCTCCTTGTTCAACCCCCATTCTGGAGAATTAAGTGGGATTTGCCTCTTTCTTATGGACAGACTGAATGGAGAGCAAAACCTTTCGGTCAGGTCATGCCAGAAGGTGGGTGGTTGCCGTCCCCTTCACCTGCCCCAGTGGTTCGGTGCTGGCCTGGCTGCCCAACGCCAGGGCTTGGCAGCGTCCCGAGGCATTTTATAGAAATAACTGCATTATGAGTGCATTCACTTCCAGGGCTTGGGGAAAGGGGAAGGTTGTTTCCTACTTACCTGTGCTTGCACAGTGGCAGGCTGGCAACATGTTGAGTCATTTAAAATTGACTGGAGAGACAGTTTTCATGTGTCTACATATTGAAATAACGGTGAGATCAGATTTCAGTTACAGGGAGGTAAGGTATGACCAAGTCATGTAAGAAAAGGGCTTGTTTTGTTGATTGAGGTTTAGAAAGCTTTTTAACGTTAAATTATTGGCTGTATCTGAAGTGAAACACTGCTCTCATTTCCTGTATCGTTCCATCTTGTTCACTGCATTAATTACAGTTCAGATTTACAGTGTATTTGGTTACACACTGGGTTGCATTCTAATTTTTTTTCCTGTGTGTGTATAAATTTCTTTGGGAGCCAGGCCAAGAGGATAGTGTGTATATATGCATGCACACACACATGGGCTGAATTTGACTCTTGGTTGCTAATTTCGTGGGGAGTGAGGATCTAGATTTTCTTCTATTTTGTTGTAAAAAGACTTTTCTTTTTCCAAAGGAGAAGCAGTAGCTGAGAACAGCCAGTGTTTGGAGAGTTCAAGATTTCAGAACAACCAGAGATGAGAGAAAATATTATCTTATGAATTGTAAATGTGGCATTTTTAATTTGGCCAGTGTTTTCCAGAGGTTAGTGGATAATGGAATACTGTCATTCTCTTGGCTCAACCAGTAATCAGCTTTCTACTTAAAATATTTTATAAATGCAGTGCTTCAGAGTTTAGTTGAATAAGGTAGAGTTTTTCACAGTTGAAGTAGCTTTTTGTGGCCTGAAATTTGAAGTGAGATGAGATACTAAGCAATAAATCTAGCATTTGGAAATGAGCTATTTAGGAACTGTAGAACACAGAAGGTGATTGAAAGGATGTTTCATTTTTAGTTTAATGTTCTTCTTTTCACTTTGTGAAAACATAAGAGGGGGTGCACTAAGTATATAAGGAGTGTTTTTGGGGAATTCATTCAGATTTTTAAACCAATTCTTCACATTCAAACTGTTGATGCAGTAGAAGATTTTCATTCAGAATATTTGGAGTCATGGTTTTATAAGTAAATGATTGAGAATTAAATAGAACCAGATATCAAAACTGTTACTGCTTTTAAAATGAAATATTTCTAAATATTTTGTTAAGAAATACTGGTATGATGAATAATATTGGTATGATGAATGACAATACATACAAAATGACAACTGAATGCAAGTTCTCAAATAACTACGTGAGAAGTAAAAGAGAAAAATTCAAAAAAAACTTCTTTTGAAATAATTTATCACTTTTTTCTTTTTTTTTTTTTTTGCCACTAATCACAGCAGCATTTCATCTTTCCTCTTCCTCAGACTGAATCACATCAGAGCCCAACCTTCTTCCAGCCCCATGTGGCTGGCCTGGCATGGGCAGGCTTGGCTCTCCAGCGCACAAAGGCTGCCCAGACCTTGCCAAGCAAATAGAGGCTGATCTTCCCATAAATTCACCTACTCGTGTCTTCCATTGACAGGTTGCAATGAGGTTAACGCTTTAGAGCCATTTCACTAAAAATTAGTGTGTTGATAATCCTTTCCAACCTGTGCAAGATGCTTACTCTTCTAGGACCATTTTGTTTTAATAGTAAAAAGGGGGAGCAGTGGCAGGACCGGTGGGAATGTATTTGATGTGTAGCAGCAGCGTGATTTAGTTGTAAATGCACCGATACAGCTTTTCATTATTTGAGCCCGTGTGGGTGTTTAGTTAAAGTCATGCATGGATGATGTCTGTTATTTTGTTAGGATTTTAGAGTGAGGGATTTTAGCACTTTAATCCTGACTGACAGTTGGAAGGTTGGTGGTTTCAAACACAGTGGCATGGAGTAGCTGATTTCTCTTTGGTGAAACAATGCACCAGTGTGTCTAGGCTGCCTGTAAAGAGCCAATAAATCTGTTTTGTTTTGTTTTGTTTTTCTCCCACCTTTTCTCTCTCTCCCTCTCTCTCTCTTCCCCCTCCTCCAGGCCAGGACCCACTCCTATTGCTGAAAACCCTTCAGCTTCTTTGGACAAAGAAAGAGATGAAGAAGGTAAGGCTGAGCCTCCCCTCCACGCTGCACTTAATAACTGCATGCAGAGCATGTCCTGATGCAGAATGCTTAGGTCAGACCTGCAATTCTTCATGATTGCTTTCCGTTCCAACACACAGGGGAAGAGCCTATGCATTTGCAGAAAGAAGTGAAAAGAAAAGGTAGCTCTGTGTGATGTGAAGCAGCTCAGGGGCTCATATAAAAGAGCTGAAGTTTACAGGGCTGAGTTACAGAGGGAAAAAAATCAAAGTTGCTTTTGTTTTCATTTAAACACTTTTTTTTGTCCATTAAGTAGAGGATCTTTTGGGGAAGGGGAAGAACATTTCTAGTTACTGAAAAAATGAGGATTGAAGTCAGTAGAAAAGTGCTCTTGGCCAAGTGGGATGATATCAAAGCTTTCATATCCAAAGTATTTTTACTATTTTTTCTGATTTGGTTTGGTTTTTCCCTTTTAGAGTGGTGAATGCAATTTACACTGCCTATCTAAAATTAGTGCTATATTTTTATAAAGCACCCTATGGGCTGTACATGGAGATTTCTCATAGGGAATAAAATATACTTCATCTAAATTTGGGAGCTTGAGAACTAACAAAAACACTAGATGCATCAGCTCAGTGATGAGTTTCCCATGTTTAACTCTGCGTTGTTCAGATAGGTTCATAGACGAGATGTTTTTTTCTAAAAGACCCAAAAACCTGCAGCTCACCACATAGCCACGTGGAACGTGTCCTATGTGAAATGGCTGGCGTGGCTGAGTACCTTGGTGTACGTGCTCCATCCTAGGTGTCTGGAATGTTTAGTCATTTTCCTCGTCTGCCGCACTTAAGACTTTCCATTACTGATAGTCTGTGGTTCCCAGCCGGAATAATTAAACAACTGGAAACATAGTGTGAGAGGTGCCTTTCCAAACGGTCGGTCACCGACATAGATTTGAGCTCAGCAACTCTGAAGCCTTGAGCTTTCTATCAAGTTTTGTTAAAGTTGGAGGAACAAAAATATTATTTGTTAGGTCTTGAGGGCAGTTAATCCCACAAATCAACAACAGGAAAGAGTAATCATCAAAATCTCTGTACTGTGGACCCTGGGATGTGTGTGGATTGTGAAGAAAAATACTCTGAAAAAGACAAAGCCTCCCATCAATGTGTCCTTGGGCAGAGAGCACCGCAGCTTTCCTGCTGAGGGTGGAAGAGTTTGAGGATCCTCATGAGTCACACTTGTAGCTCCACTTACTCGATTTGTTCATTTCTGGAATGGTCATCCCAGTGAGATGCATGGTTTTGCAGAGTGTGCAGGCTGCAGCTCCCTGGTGGGGCAGGTCTGTCCCCCTTGGGCCCAGCCTTCAGGCAGCGCTGCGTGGCTGCAGGCAGGGGTAGAAGTGTGTTTCTGAACCTGGAGGATGCATTTCTGAACCATGAGGAAAGCCTTTTTAGAGAGATGAGGAGTGCTGTGGTGGGACCAGGCGGTGGCACAGCAGCAGCTGCCTCTAAGGTGGGGAGCACAACATGAATGTCTGCAATGGTTTCTGACATGTGCACATCACGCTGTCACTGACATGGGCTAATCCATGCTCAGGCGTTTCCACCCTTCAGACATGCAGTGCACCCACAGCAAGTGTGGACACTTTTTTCAGGGGCAGCTGCTGCCCTGCCTTCTGTGTGCAACTCGAGGTGTGTGGTGCTGCTGCTTACATCCAACTGTCCAGTCCAAATAAGTGGGGGAAGGTGACTTAAATACAACTTAGTCTGCTCCATTGACATTTAAATGGCAGGGAGCTTATTTGTGTTTTGCTGTATGTGAATTTAAGTCAGTACTGTCTATTCACTAGTGTGAATCAGCCCATTGGTCTCAAATCAGTGACCATGAGCAGAAGAAAGGTATCTGTCCATGGCATGACCTTGTTTCTGGAACATGGTTGTAAGAAGTAGTCATTTCCTATGTAGGAAAGACAGTTTTGGAATAACCAAGAAGCATCAGCAGGCTGTCCTGATAACTAGAAATAAGGGACCAAAACTGAATGGAGGAGTACGTAGTTTGAGCATCAGCAAAATGTTCCTATTCCCAGGATCTGTCAGGCTGTAGAAATCCCCCAAGGAGCATTTCCTGCCATGGGAATCAATTGAAATGGAAATGGCAATTACACGTTTGAGAGGAATCCTTCCTTTGGCAGAGAGATGAGCCAGGCAGTGCAACACTCTTTCCTCTCTGATTTAGGTGTCTCATGCCTTTTTTTTTCTTTGTTTTTTCCCCCCCCAAACTATACGTACCATAGTTGAAGTCTTCAGATTGCCAGGAAGTTTTGAAGAAGGCTTTTCCCCTGCTTGTCAAAGTCTAGCTGGTACAAAGGCAAGACTCGGTCTAGATAACAACAGTTAGCGCTCCTGGCAGTTGTGTCAGTGTTTGGAGATGCTCTGCATGTGAAAGCAGGCTTATGCTCTCGCAGGACCGGGTGTCTGCTGGAGTCCATCCTGCCAAAGCCCAGGCTCTGACTGAGCAGTGTGGTGAAAGCTCTTGCTCAGTCTAAATGTGCTGAAGTGGGGCTTTGCGGGGGGAAAAGAGAAAAAACAGAGGCCATTTATAAACAGTGCAATTTAGTTGGCGAGTTGCTTTGTTTTCCTTTGGCTGTTGTGTTGGATATTTGTGGTTGGACAAGAGCTTGCCTTTTCCTTCTACTGAATCTTGCAGTGAAGTTGGAGCCCTATGTTTAACATCACAAATTCTTGCCACAGGGAAAAATACTTATGGGGAGAAATCTGTTATCTAAGGTCACATCTTTGTTAGTCATCAGCTTTTTCATACTGCGTTTGATAATCTAGTGAGAAAGAAACAGTTTCTGTCATAAACGATAGGTTTTGTGGTTTTTCCAGACATGAAAGACACTACGGAAAATAACTGTCTTCCAGTAAATATTGTCATTGAATAAAAAAGAACAAATTCATTGGCAAATTTTCTGTAGATTTTCTTTTGTTTTCCATGTTGTTCTTCAAACTTTGTTTCCATTGGAAGCTACGATTGAGACCATCATATACAGTAAATTACAAGTGCTGGCTGCAGGCAGGAATGAGCATCTTTTGGATTTTGCATTTTAGCCAGAAAAGAAAGAGAGCAGCTGCTCTTAGTGATTTCTTGTTTTCTGTCTCTGCTTTTGCCTTGCTCCATGCCAGAATATGTACCATGTGGTGAAAGGTCCTGTGTGGGTACTGAAGGATGCCACTTCTTCACCCTGCCAACCCTCTAAGCTCCTTGGAAACTACTTCTAATGTAAACATTATAAAGATATTGCTCAGTACTGCTAATTTACCACTTCTACCAGATGGGTAGTAAGTAGCCTATTAACATTCACAAAGTGAGTGTCCAATTCCTTCACGTTTCTAAACACATCACCCTGGGATTCCTAAGATTTATGGCGTGGAGTTTTCCCATGTTCCAAGCCCCTTCATATGGCCTTTAGATTTGCAGAGGTGTGCAGTGGCAGTAGATAGTCAACAGAAAATACCCAGCTCAGGTAGGTTTGGAGGGAAGGAGCATAGATTTGTAGGATGGAAATCTGGCAGAGTTTGAACTCTGATGTTTCTTTCTTTTTAATCTTGTGTGTAAAATCCAAACGATTTTCATACTCCTAATTACTCCTATCACGGTGCGGAACATTATGCCATCATGGCTGAAGTGGGTATAAGGTCAAATATGAAACTTTCTGGTGCAAGAATGATGATGAGGAGTTTATATGTTTTATTACTCGTAGTTCTGTTAGAAGATGAGTAGGTTTATGAGCCCAGTTATCTACCTTCAACATTGCCTTTTTCCTAATAACACCCTTTTCTCCAGCTCACTACTTCTCTCCCCCTCCCCCAAATCCTAAGTCCTTTTGTCTGCCCCACAGAACAACTTCTCTGTCTTTATGGGATAATTAGTGTGGACAATTGCTGCTTTTCCCATTGGGTTTGAGGTGCAGTGAGCCATGAAGGAATCTGTAATGACATGAAAAGTCACTGGAGGCCCGGATGGTGGCTGAATAGCAACAGTTACCTCTCTGAATAGATTAAATTTAAAAAAATAAAGCTTTGTGTTCAGATGGGGGAAGGGAGGATTCACTAATCTTTTTGTACATGACAATGTGGTTTTGTATCTCAGCAGCTCAAGGAAGAAATCAGGCGGGGCTTTGCAGGACTGGAGGACCCATTGGCAGGACTCCTGGACATGCTGGAGAGCAGCAGTGATTGGAAGGGGAAAGGGCATTCCCTCGGGTATTACATCACCACTGAGTTGCAGCTTTGGATAAAAGAGCATCCTGCTGTTCAACAGGTTAGAAAAAGAGAGAGCAAGAGAGCTGGGAGAAAGGACAGGGCAATTGATTTTAATGTCCCTCAATTTCACTTTATTCCATAGTCCAGCATTTTCTCTGTACTCTCATACAAACACAGTGTGAAGAGTTGTGGAATTTGTACTGAGATGATGTTATCTGTTGTATGCTGGCCTGAAAATTAAATAATATTAGAAGCTGTGATGTGGGAGCTCTGTTTCCCCTTCCAAGCTGGGATCTCCATCTTTCCAGATCAAACCACTTTGATCAAGTGTTGATCTTACAGCTTTTACCAGGCTGGAGGCTTTCCCACTGGATCTCACATCCCTGCTGTCAGGATAAAACCAATTGCAGTAATCTACTCTGCATATTCTTCCAGTTCCGCAAATAGAATCGAGTTACTGTACATTTGCTTAGCTCCTGCCATATGGTGGGGAGCTTTTATCATTGGGAATGCAGAAAATTATAACAGTATGACTTTTCAGCAGCTGAATGATTAGCTTTGTAATGTTGGGTCATCAGATTTATACATCCTAATGTTTACCAGTCCTTACGCCTTCAGATATTCTGACTCACTGAAATTTTCTCTTTTTTGTATGCTTTTGGCACTGAACTGCAAGATACTTTTATATTTATGTTGTTTCATTTTCCATTTTTTTTCCAAATGGCTCTTTTTAGATGTTGAGCTCTGCCATTACAGTATCTGCAAAGTTCAGTGAAGTACTACTGGCACTGAAATTCCTATGTCATAAGAGAATGATCATGTAGGAACACAAGGATTGATGCTTGTATCTGTGCATCTTTTGACGATACTTTTACTTTTCCTGCCCTTCTTGCACCCAGGAGCAAGCCTGGGAATGAAAATTGAATTCTCATGCCTGATAGGTGAGATGTCCCTTGAGGGGAGTTGCTGGATTCAAAGATTTGCTTCTGGGAATTAGAGGGGAGAATTTCTAAATAGCTGTGTTAGTAAAAGAGGGCATTTTTCCAGTTTCATATTTTACTTTTGCACAAGGCCATATGCCTTTTCTAGAATATCCTGCAAACATTTAATGTTTTTAGATTGGATGCTGTGAAAAAAAAAGTGTATCATATTGTTCTGATTTCTGCTTGCAGACTCTATGGGGAAATTGGAGAATCCCTTCCCAAGGAATTGGCTTATTCCACTGTTGAAACAAGCTGCATTTTCAACTGCCATTGAATTGTAGCCATCTTTACTAAATCTATGTTTGATTTACTTTTTTTTTCAGTCTGGCATCAAGCTGAAGAAGCTGCAGGCCCGTGTACTCAGAATACTTGCCCAGTGCCCAGCTAATCTTCTTGACCCTCTGATTAGCATTTACCAGCTCCATACAGCAGACCGGAACTACTTGCTTGGACATGTCAGTCATCTTTATCACAAGGGCAATTACAAAGAGGTGGGTCATGTCTTTGAAATAAATTTACCTACCCAGCGCTCTAGTTCTCTGTTAATGTCTGTGTCCTTTTTTGGACGCATTTCAATGTGAATTCCATTTCATCACAGCAGCTGCACACTGTGAATGGTACAGCTTAGCATGGTCTTCCCATGTACATGAGTAGGCTGTGTTCAACCTCATTTTTTCTAATGGCTGAGTACAGAATGCCAGTGAATTCTTCCTCCACCCCTTTTTTGACCTTTGAAAGTAATAGGTTAATAGGGTTTAATTTGGAGAATTTAAGGGGATGGTTGTGTTCCTTTTTGTTTTCCTTGTCCTTGGCAAGAAACGAAGGGATTTTAATAGTTGGTCATAGAGCTGCTGTGCTATCTGCAGTCTGCCTGCAGTGAGGAGCAGTTGGAAAATCTCTCTGTTCCCATGTGATTACCCTAACCAAAGGGTTCTCAGTTTGAGGAGTTTTGAAGCCTCTTTACTGTTGAGGCTCATATTCAAAATGTGTTACTGCTCATGAGTTTGAGTGGCTGACACTGGCAGGAGTTCACCAAACCCAGAATTTGATATGTTTTACCCTGTGGTTTAGAGAACTTGCAGCATCTCTGGCATCACCATGATGTCTTGGCAGCCTTGCAAGTGTTCTCATGAGCAAACTACAATACTGTTAATACTGTTAATGCTTTTTTTTTTTTTTAAGGCAAAAATATAGGTTTGTTTTTCTCAAAGGAAGATGGTTCACTTTGATGGTGTAGAACAGCTTGATCTTGTTTAGGAAAAGAAAAAAGTCAAATAGCATTTTTAAAATCCTATTCTTCAGTAAAGCTGAATTCCCAGTTGAGATCGTGGAATTCCATTCTTCTTGATTTCTTTGAGTACTGAAACAAGGGTATTCCATATTTGATTAGAAATTCACAGGTAGCTGCTTGAAACTTACTCTTTTGCTCAGTAAGTTTTTGAACATGTTTGAAAATCCTAATGGAAATGTAGTATTTGACTATATTCAAGTGTGATTTTTAAGTTTATGTCTCCAGAGATATTTATTGTTGTCATTAGAAATGCAGTTCTTTCTAGATCTGGTTTTGGAAAGGTCTATATTTTTTTTGATGGAACTGTTTTTCTGTTCGTTCTTCCACAGAAAAGCTCATTTACTAGTCATTCCCAGTGTAAAGAACAGGAAACCTCATCTGTTGCTTACCCTCAGCCATAACTTTCTTCTAATTTTGTTTTGTTGCCAGAAGGATGAATAGAATTATCTTCAAGAATAACAGGAAATCTTTTTCTGCCCTTGGGGACTGATCATACCTAAATTCACAGCAACGAACTCCAAAAAACCTGGAACTAGGGCTCTGAGCACTTGCAATGGGCTGTGGCTTGTCTGTTTGTCCTGCTCTTCCCCATCTTCCAGGTGGGACAGTAAAGCAGATTCACATGTAGGATTTTGGGCTTTTGTGTCTCTTACCTGAAAGGACAGAAATCCTTATAAATTATTGCTGTCATTATTTATTTTCTTGGTGTATTTACAGTAAGACACCAGACATTTATGCTAGACCACATTTTTCCCTCTGCCTTTTTTGATGCATTTCCTGCTGTGGTGTGTGAACCATGGAGGTCCCCCGCTCTGCCCTGTGGGTTAAGGCTCCTTTCCCTCACAGAGGTTTTGGAGAAAGATCTCTTCAGAAAATGAAATCCCAGAGATCACTGGGGATGGCCATGGCAGTTATTTGTTTCTGAAGTGCATCCTTGTTTTAGTAGAGCTGGTCAAAAGCTGAACCAGTTTGTGAATCGCAGCAGCCCGGAGTTTTGCAGTGAGCTGCTGGGAGGACTGCCTGATGGCGCAGGGTGTGGGTGTTGTGGGGACAGCAGGAAAATCATCAGCGGTGTGTACAGGTGGTGGTGGATTTGGTGGAAGATGGTGCAGGTGGGGGTAACTTTATGCTGATTCAGCAGTGTAGAATAGTAGCTGTGAGTGAGAAGGCACCTGATGGGGAGCACTGGCCAGCGGATGGCACTAGTGCTCCCATGATGTATAAAACCAAGCTGATACAGTGAGAGTTAAAGGAAAAAGTAGGGACATATTAAGTGGGGTTTTGAGGCACCTGGCCTATTTGGGGTTTTTATCCATTCTTTTGTGAATGGAGTTTGCAGCTGCTGGAGGAGTAGGGCAGCAAGGGGCCTTGCAGGGCCCTCTGGAGCTGTGCAAAGGGCTCCTGTGTCTGCTCTTCACGGCCCGCATGGTGCGAAGAGACGGAAGGGTTTGACATTCTTCTCACTCAGGTAGTTTCAGGTGAAAGTGGCAGCTTTGTCCCCTTCTTAGAAGTCCGCCGAAGCCACAGGTCATGGCTCCATGCTGCCCTCGACCCAGGCTGTCCCGGGCCTGGCTGGAGCCTGGTGGGGCTGCGGGGTGGACGGCTTTGTGGGAAGGGCGATGGCTTCTGATGGGGCTGGGACAATGCAGGGATTCAGCAGACCGGGGGTAATGCAGTGCGAGCGAGTCTGCGAGAGGCCCTGAATAGGCCAGGCTGTGCTTGAGAAGAATGAGGGGTAGGCAGAAGGCAAGCTAGTGTTTCATGGTCATCTTATGTTACACTTCAGCCTTTCAAAGAGTGTCTGGGGCTGGTTGAATGAACCTCTCTTGCACTGCGAATGCGGGAGCCTAAAGACAAAGGGGACTCTTGTCACTCGCAGGCCCCTTTTGGGAATAAAAGCCATTGTCACATGAACAGGGGCAGTCTGGCAGGCTGTGCATGCTTCAGTGCCCCATGATATCGCTAAGTCTCAGCAGAAATCACATTCAGGGCCCTGTCAGCTTTGATTAGCGGGGTCTCATGACTTAATGTGCTGCGATATTTCATGTCTAAGGGTGGCGGCTGTCTTTCTGTGGGATGAATGCCCTCTATTGTCCACTGAGTTATTTTATTTACATTTTTTTAAACAGCTTATAAAGGTAAAAAGATAGCTGTGCTTAAAGAAAAAAATCAAATTCCTTTGCTTCTGGATCAGTAGTGAGTGCTGCTCGGGTCAGATACAGTGAAACTTGTTTTCACAGTCAGCATCAAAGTTCTTGTCTTGTTTAACAGCTTTATAGTAAATTCTGAACAGGTGGCAGTGGAGCTGGGTTTAGGAAGGAAACAATAAATAATCTTTTTAGCCTCTGACAACCAGAAATATTCTTGGGCCTGAGAGAGCTCCCACTCTGACTTCTCTGCATTGGCGACTAGCAGCATTTTCCTCCCCTTCATCAGTTTGGTTCTTAAACAAGAATATTGGACTAAGCTATTAGTGGGACAAGGAGTATTTAATTTTCAACAGTTTTTTTGGTTGTTGTCCATCCAGATTTCTCTGTTTTCAAAAGCAGAGTATTTTTTTTTTCTACTAACATTTCATCTGTTAATATCTACAAATAATGATTGTTGATTCTGTATGTTAAATTCAGTTAATGTTTGCTCTTTCAATCAAGATAATGTGGATTACCTATTAAAATTCAGTTGTTAAAATTTGTCATAAAATAACTTGGAGTACCCAGAGAAAAAGCTCTGTAGACACAGAATTCAAAGTTTTTGACAGCAATACTACTGCAGAAGTAATTTATTAATTTGGTAGAAAGGATGGTTGACCAAAGACTTAAAGGAATACAGATATGCTAAGGTGTAGAAATGCACAGCTCAGTCACCAACATGACCTTCAATTTTCAATGTGGTGATGTTTTGAACACCAATTCAGGGATGATGTTGTTTGTAGTCCTACTTCATACATGGTGCTTTAGTATACTTGGTGTATTTTTGCAAATCTCTCAATACAGATCAGTGTTAAGATTGATTGAGCACATTAATGGATATGCAGATTTTGGGTTTCTTCACTCTGACTTTTTTGAGCTGTTCTCAGGACAATGAAATTGTCTTCGGTGCTGCTTTTCTCATTCTGCTTCTTTTTCTCGTTCAGACTTGTTCAACTCTTACTGTATTTTAAAGTGTGTGCATTTGAATTTCCTTGTTTCTTTTAAATTAAAAATAATAGTCGATAAGAAAAATAGGGAAAATGTTACAAGGGATGTTTCTCATGTAAAGATGATGATGTCAGTCTCAACCTTTTTTTCCTATTAACTTAATCTACTACTAAAGGGCAGTTTTAATGGCACATTGCCTGCTAGATTCATGCCATTTCAGAACATAGGTAGCCAACCTGCGGGCCATGGACCACTCTGCTGCCTGCTCCCGAACACCATGTCTTCTGGAGCTGCCTCTGCTATGGGTGTCTGTCTGTTGAAGTGGTTAGGAAGGAGCTTGAGTATTACTGGGAGTTAATAATTCAGATGGTAGTATTCTGCTCCTACTGCCAGCATTTCTGGACTCTGGTCAAGCAAGCGAGCTGTTGGAGAAGAGGTGTGAATGTGCAGCAGATCTAGCCATACAGAGAGTCTGGATCTGGAGGATCTAGTAAAGGTGGGTGGCCTGTGTGCACAGGAAACTTGGGCAGTGCTGTAGAGGATCACCCATTTGTGAGGATGCACTGACTAGTTAAACCAGGTTTACAAGTGCTTTGAGTGACCTGAGGAAGACAAATCATGGAAATGTTTGTTTCAGTTCCCTCTTCCCTTCACCTGTGCACACGCATATTCCAACCTTGACTTTTACTCTCTACCTCAAATTTTTTAGCTATGGGTAACCTGTCACTACTTCATTTTGATGGTCTCACTCCTTATAAAATATATTCATGCTCTCTTGAAAGTGGACCTGGGAAATCTCGTTTTTCTCATTTCTGAAGATGTTCCTGAAGACAGCTGTGTATGTTGTATGCTCTTTTAAGCAGGAAGTAATTAAACATCTAACCTGATGTCATAGTGCATCCTATGCAGTGATGCACTCTGAGAGTTTGAGAAAAGCTGATTAGCCACAAGTTTGAAATGAGTGATTCCAAAACACAAAACAGATGCTCCCAGTGATTGATACATGGTGTGCCTTTTACTCAATTGTTTCTACCATTATTATGTATCCAGGCTTTGATCATTGTGATTTTCTTAGAGTTGACATTGGATCCTCCTCTGCAAAGTCTTGTTCTGTTGTTTTATATTTCTATGGGTTTTCAGAAATTCCTTCACCCTTGGTTCAGAAGTACTACACTAAGTCAGGCACAGGCATATTTACCTTTGTGTTGTCCCAACTTGCTTGCAGCAGAGCTAAGTAATGCAGGAGTCATCAGAAACCATTTGTGTCTCTCCTGTATAATCACTCCAAGCAGTACTACTAGCAAAAGGTTATTCCTCTGATGCTAACCCCACCGTGGGAAAATTGCCGAAATTGTCAGTGTAGACACCACCCAAGTGCACATGCCCTTGCAGATAAGATCTTGTGTGGCTTCCTGCACTTCGTACTGTATGTGGAAAGAATAGTCATTTTTAGATGAGACAGAGCCAATTGCATTCAAAACAAGTAGAGAGGATCAGGTATTAGTGCAGGGTGCTCTGGGCTTGTGTGTTCACTTCAAAACACTCCCCATTTTCCCATACTCTTGTTTTTGCAATTGCATGACTAGAAGAGTGGTCTTGGCCTGAATGTGTCAAGTTTGGGTAATTTCCCCCATTCTGTGGTTAATGTACCTACACGCATCTTAGATATAATTTGATGTAGTATTGCCTGGCTTTGAATTCTTCCCTATCCTCATGCAACCCTCCTTTGCTATATTTTTAGGTGTTTTCCTTGGGAAACAAAACTATTACAAAATGTCCAAATACGATTTTCACTTTCACCATAATTAAATTGAAGAATGACCCAAAGTTCCCCAAGGACAATGAGAAGACACATGAACTTTGATTGGATTTGAATCAGGCAATGGGTCATCACCTTTTCTCCTGTACTAGGCAGTGGCTTCATCATGTACTTGTTCCATATACACTTGGGGGATGCAAGGCAAGATAGGGACCAACTTTTCCCATATTTCTGTTGTGATCTGAGGCAGGAGGATTTTAGTATAAGTTAAATGCTTGTCTGTGTAGCGATAATGCTAATTCTTGTTTCTTATTAGATTATATGCTAGAAGCTCTCTACGTCTGAAATGTATTATTGTGAAAAGGCTACTTGTACCACCAGTCAGGACTATAACATGTTCTTTTTATAGTTTGAAGGAGGGTGAGTAGACCCTGATAAGCTGACCATATGTTAGCGTTCACCAGAGCTTTTCCATGTCCCTGCATCATAGCTAGGTTTTTTGCTCTTATTGATCAGCTGGTGAAGTGGGGAAGGTATCTGCTGCTTAAGATTTTTGTTGCCCTGCTGATCCAACCTAAGTCTGAGGATCTGCTGTTGGATTAACACAACTGCTAGTTTCCAGCTACCCTAGCTAGTCTCCAGCACAGCTTGGAGAGTGCAGCACTGCATATGGGAAATGCGTGTTTCTTGGGTGGGGAGGGGGATTCTCACCATTTCAGTTTACAGGCATGCTGTCTGCCTAATTAAAGTGTTTGTTTTCTAACTACAAAATGAGTCTGTGAATGAGGTGTTGCTTTTCTGGAGATCTTATCATCTATAAACAGACTGTTAAAAATAGGGTCGTTTTACACAAAACTTGCTTGTGGAGTGAAACAATTCAAAACATGATAATAACAAAACAAAATCTTAAAATAGCTCTCAGTTGAGACCGCAGACACAGCTGCCAAACACTTTCATCTTTATTACAGTTATTCATATCTCTTCTTTTATTATTCCTATTGTAAACATGCTGATTTTATCTCAGTTGTCCTGGCTGTTCAGCCAGCCAGCCCATGTAACTACACCCTGCAATCCAGCCTGGTTGTTTGTTCCTAGGACCCAGGTCATGTGTCTTCTTCCATGTTTAGCTTTGTGCATAGACGGGGCTGCTTCCCCCACTGCTGACGGTGTTCCCCACTGTGGGAAGTTTCTGCCAGCAGCACAGTTTGTCTGACTGCTCCATCACCTGCTTTAGCTGGCTGATGTTAAAATGATGTTAAAAGCCAGCTTGTCTAATTTGCTTGAAGTTTCTCTGACCTGCAGCAGCGGTGTTGGTGTGAGCTGAGTCTCCCACAGCTGGGGTTGGAAGGCAATGTCTCTCCATGATTTGGATAAATGAATATTTGTTGCTCTACACCTTTTGGTACAGGGTAGAATATACATTCAGTAAAAGAGGAAAACCTAACGTGACATGGCGCATGTTCATCCGATTAAGTCACCGGTATGGTTAATAGAGATGGAGATAAAACTGTGCCATTTTGATAACAGTTCTGCAGTTAGGTTAATCTGAACATGCATGTGAACATTAAAAAGTTATTAGGGAAGCCATTGTATGCTTGCATGTTAAAACTAATGGATTACTTGTTTAATAAAAGGTACTAATGAGGTCAAATGGTGAAACAAGATTTTGAGTCTCGCAAGTAATTTTTTTTTTTTTTAAATTCAGCAAACAAATAGCTGGGAGAAAAATAAAACCAACTGCCAAAGCTTTGGAGACCCAAACACTTTCTTCAGGTCCAAAACAGAAGTAGCAACCTTCAGCTTGTATACAAGTTGAGAAAAATTACTCAGCTTGAACTTTGTGATGTTAATCTGATAATTTGCGAGAAAAGGCATGTGGTGCTTGTGGAGCAGAGTAGTATATTAGCCTTTAAACAGGTGGAATAGTTATGAAGTCTGGAGTAACAGAGAGATTTGGTTGAAGATTCAGCTGGGCTAAGAAATGATAATGTGCCTTTCTATTCAGTATCTCGTTTGTAGCGTACAGTCACTGCATTAATGTTAGTTCCTGCTGTTGTCACTTAAAGCTCTTCTGTTGATTTCTCTTTTGGGGATGAAGCCTGGACTGTCAATGATGCAGTGTTTCTTTTGTGTTAAAAAAACAAACAAACAAAACCTCCCAAAACCAAACCCAAAATAAAATAGGAAAAAAAAAAAGTTTTCCCACTGATAATTGGATATCTCTGTTCTTTCTGGACAGTAAGATTGAACGATTGAACTTATATGGTGTGTTTTGGTTGTCTGCTTTTGTACACTCAGTCTTTGATGCAGCAGATGAAATACATGCATGAATTTCCCAGAAGGTAACGTAATCCACAGCTTTTGCTGTGAGCAATGCTCTGATGAGCTGTTAGGTTTTGTCTGTGTTGCTTGGCTGGGTCTGCAGAACATGTGCTTCCAATGATGAGTTAAGTTAAGGTGTCATTTGAATGCTAGGAGAGATCACAGAAAATGTGTTTCGGGGTGTGCTCCTACGCCCACTTAGGTTATTTTTCTGGTTAAATTTTTCTGTAAAGGTTTCATGCAGGTGAAGTGTAATGATGAGGTTTGCATTTTCTTGGGGAGAATGCACATTTTTTACTGTACTATGTTTGTTTACATACTCTAACAAATAACAGTTCTAAAATGCAACTATTTTGACAAAAAAAATCCATCATTTTCATAATCTTTCTGTCCAAGCAAAATCAATCACAGATAGCAGAGAAACCTGTTGAAGATAAGAGCTTTTCCTCTAAGCCCTAACATACTGGTTTTTATCCTCATCTGAATAAATAAGCATTTGTGAACTCAGTTGATTATGTACTCTGTCCTATTGTTGCTTAGCATTACATGCATGCTGCAGTAGGGTCAGAGATGTTCTGTTTTCAAACACTGCTTACAACCATTTTGGAAAATACAGCCTAACTTTGCAAAGTAATTAGGACACTTCATGTAAAATATCCCTGTTACCTAGTTTGCAGCTACGTCAGTACTAACACATAAATGAGCTAGAAGGCTCCTTGCTCTTATTACTCTATTTACTGGAACAATATGCTATATTAAAGCAAGCCATTATATGCTTATTCTGTATTTGAGATCCAAGTATTCTCACACACTACAGAAATTAGACATCATTAACTGCCTAAAATACTAATTAGTTTATATACCTCCCAAGTAATACACAGTTAGATCTTAATACATTTCTGTAATCATCAAGCTGGGACAAGGTATACAGTGGCTGAACCAGTTCTTCTCGCAGCCTGAGTTACTGCAGTTCACCATAGCAGAGGTTCCTCATCTGCAGAAGATACTGATTTGGAGTTAATTTGTGAATGTGGTGGGTCTTGGCTTATCAAAGATTTGTAGATACCACAAATGGGAAAAATACAGTTCTTGCCACTTTTCTGATTGTGGTGAACCTCAGCGCTTTCAGGGGTGTAAAGCTATGCAGAAATTATAAGAAATAAGACCTCTTGATGTCAGGGTTTTTTAAATCTTGAGTTGCTTCACAAAATGCAACCATTTTACAAAATTTAAAAGGCACAGCAAGACGGTTAAAGTTAACTCAGGAAGGTGTGGTGGGTCAGGTGTTTTTTACAATTATATTGATAGAAAATATCCATCTTAGCTGATTTTGTCCAAGCACTTTACTTTCTCTCTCTCTCTCTTTCTGCCAACTTGATCTTTAATTTTTGCTCCAGGGTATGCTGCTGCTCAGAATATGCAACTCTTCCAGGAGTGTTCTTGTATGTTTCTAAGTGGAATGTATGTGGCCAAATGTTTGTATGACTTGTACTTGAAAATTTAACAGAAATAATTAACACGTTAAAAATTTTTATAACGGCATATATACTTCACTTTGGAATAATGCCCATTTATCCACTGTGGTGTTGTTTTCCTAAATACATAACTTTTTTTCTATTTTCTAGGCAACTATACTGAGTATTAAGCTAAAATTACAGCCAGATCAAGACGTGGAGAAGGTGAGCCATTTCTTCTGCAGAATTCTCTGTCATCAGATCCACCTTTTGTTAAGCAGGAGATACATCAAGGCCCTCCAAGTTGTGCTCCCTTTCACTTGAGGCTTTAATTTGTTCCCAATAAGTAACTGCTGCATTGCTGATGTACCTTTACATCTAGGGAAGTGACAGAGTGTATTTTGTTAGACCCCATTGCAGCTTACTGGACTGTTTTACTAGTTGCAGCCACTGTTATAAAAAATTCTAGCTGTGTTCTTGACAAATGGTTATCACTATGATGGATTTTAGTGCTTTTGCTATTTCGAAGCTTTGCTAATATTTGTATTGAAAATGTCACATCACTCTTTTAGGCAGCACTGGTTGATTAAGCAGGGGGTTTGTGACTTACTGGCCATGTCTGAGCAGCAGGGAATGGGACACCCTTCTGCCAGGTTTCAGTCTGCAATGGCATAGACCTCTTCCATGCCTTCTGTGTGCTGCAGCGCTCAGTCTGCAGAGCGTGGTGATCAAAGGCAGGGCACAGTGTTTTAAACGTAATTTCTTCTCCTAGATGTGTACACCACTACTGCTCCAAGATAAAACTAACTTGGTGGAAGATTATGTGGGAGAATATCCTGAGCTTCAGAGCAAACTCCTGCAGATTCTCGACACATGGTGTGAACCTGGTTTTAATATCAGAGACATCACAAGGTAGAAACGCTTTTTGACTTTCTAAACAGCTGGGGCCAACTTGCTATCAGAAGACAGTATGTTCTCTGGTTGTCTAAGATCATTTCTCAGCGTAATGGAGTGCAATAGATTTACTTTTCAGCTGAGAAAGGGAAATTTGGTGTCTGTGCCAGTCTTCTCAAACGCCCCAGCCTGTAAGACAGAGGTATCATTGCTTTTGACAGATGCTCAGTTCCTGCCAAGAAAGAAGAGTGCAAAATGAAACCTGTGCAGTAGATCTTAGCAATATAACAATATCAAAGCTTCCTCCAGGAGGCTGTAGCAATCAGACTCTCGTGCTTTGCTGCAGACAAGGGTGAATTTCAGTATCGGTTGTACAGGTTTTGCAGGAAGATAATACTGTGATGAAGTGGCAGAAAAACAAGAGATGCAAGTGGTTAACCTTCATGTGCTCATGAAATAGTCGTATGTGTTTTAATTTATAAATTGCCTCTTACTAGAATAGCTCCTGTCAGTCACAGAGCCAACAGTACAGTCAAACTCACAGTGTGGATGCAATAGTTTCAGTCTTAGTTCTGAAAAAAGACAAGAGGGAATTGCTTGCTTTCTCTTTCTTTAAAATAAGCCTCTGGAGTTGCTTCAGTCATTGACTGGGAAATTTGTGTGGTTGTATTGTTGGCTTTTTGCTGTAACTTGAGAAAGATAGAGGACTGTTATTACCAACACTTAGCAAACCCCGATACATCTACTGTTAAATATCCACTATTTGGGAAACTATTTTAGGCAGTTCCACAAATGTTTCTTTCTGATTTTGTTTACTTGCTTACAGACAATATCAAGGCCTGTCCTGGTGCAAACCAGATAAATTTAACCGCAAAATGCTAAGCAAGCTGGTCTTCAGGCTCCTAGACCGATTTAACATAGATCCAGGTATGTGATATTGCAACATATTGTGGAGTTATCTCACCAATAAAGAACAGATGAAGTCAATTTGTCGTCTTCCATGTTCAGCAAGGAATCTCTGCTGTAATTTATCATGGAGAGTTTCAGGTTTTAATTAATAATATTAAAAAACAAAGCTGGTAAGTTATGGGAATTATCACTTTGTGCTGTCGAAGAATGAAGTGCTTGTGACTAATAGACTGCTTCTTCCATGATATGAAATAAATCTTGACCTCAGAATGTCTCTACGTAAACACATGATGGTCAGCTTTGAGTTATGACTCCATTCACATAAAAGGCAAGTTATTGTTCATTTGGGGATGCATTTTCTTTAGTTATGGGTCTGTCAGCTGCGAAGAGATAACCCTTGGGAAGCAGGAGCCTCACAGCCCTTTGTATTCTTTACATAAGCTAGGGTTGGTGGTAGGGAATTTTAAGGCTCTTGCAGCCTTCCGAGAGAAGTAACACATTTTACCATCACTGAATATATCTACTTCACTACCAGTTATCTAACAAAATCTACTTTGTTTTGCTTTGGTTGTTAGCAGGGACTATTGATCTTTTTATCTTCTCTTTGGGACCTTGCATCTAACGGTGCACCGTTAGGTTTTACCCTGCAAAACTTTCCATCATCAGCCCAAGATATGCAATTCTTTTTTCTTGGACTGAAAAGCGTTTTCTAACCACAAATTGTGGGCTTATTACAGCTGGCAGCAACACTATATTGCATATTAATCTTCACACCTTCAGACTGGTGTTCAAAAGTTAGTAAGATAATCCTTACAAACCCACATTGGAGGATAAGTAAATATAATTAAACTTAGCACATTGGTGTGAAAGCTGAGACATATGGGGGGTGATTTATTTAAAATCAAAAACCTTCCCAGGAGTTTACTAGTCTTCAGTAATTTTTCCTCCTTTACAAGGTTGGTCATTCAGTAGGCTGTGTTGTCTTTTATGATCCATAAAAAGAATTGAGTTGTTCCCCTTTTCTTATGAAACATCCACCAAGGGTATGATACTAACTATAGAGGTGAAATGATATAACTGTCCACATGCAAAGTCCTAAGAAATTAAAACATAATCTAGGAGAGGAGCCATGTAGCTTTGATCTCAGGTGCTCTCTGTGGGATGGTAGTGTGCCTCAGCCTGGTGATGGTGTCCCAGATTTTGTAGCTGCTGATAGTAGTGGCCAAATCTTGCTGGTCCTCCACAACACATTCACTGGTGAGGAGTTTCCCTGAGGTAGCATTCCTGCCCATGCTTACAGAGAGTGATTTATCCTGTGCAGACTTCAGCGTCTACAGTGCAGGATAAGTCACTTGCTAGAGATGACTGTCCACCTCTATTGATGTGACAGGGGATGTGGGCTACTGATTTAGACAAGATGCCAGATGTGGGGCAGCTAAAACCAGTGTTAGATGACTGTCATAGTCCCATATATGAAAGTAGGTGTTTATTTTTTACATAATATCACATGTAATTCAGGGCAGGACTTCACACTTCACTAAACTGTGGCCGTCTTAGTCTCCTTTGAAATGCTGTGGAAGGGGATGAATGCCTAGAGAAGAATTTCTGCCTTAGTGCTGGTCCTGCTTGAACTGAATTGGGAAATGGTGGCAGCTGGAATAACATGGCTTTCCTTTTCTTCCCCCCTTTCTCCCCTCCCTTCCTCTGAATTTCTGGCTGTTCTTTCTCCATTCTTTAGTAGCAGTAAATCTGACTGTGAGGAAAGAGCATACAAAAAGGAAGGAGGCCTAGGTAAAAAGTACAGGTTAAAACCCCTCATTTCTCTTGTTCTGAGCAGCTCCACCAAAAGCTAGGAGCAAGGTAAAACTCATACTTCTTGTTACCTAACCTGATTGTGGGCTTGTTCGATGCTGCAGTCTTCTGCTGCTTTCTATCTTCTCTTCACTCATGACTCCTACTTGCTGAAAGAGGCTGAGAGCAGCAGCCAAAGAGGGAAGTGGCTTTCTGTGAGAAAGGCTGGAGGAGGACAGGGTTTCTTGGTATGAGAAGGCAAACTTGTATGTGACTCAGTTCTTGCAGTTCCAAATCTACTTTCATATTTCACTACTTGAGCTCACTCTTATCCACTCACGGTAAATTTCACTGACTGCTAAGCAAAGCTTAGGTGTTGAACAGCCATTAAGATTTGAAACACTCCTTGGAACTGCCAGTCTTAAATTTCAGAGCCAGATAGGAGGTGGCCCAATACAAAAAGGATATGGAATCTCAGGGGGAAAAAAAGAAGCCATCATCTTAGATTAGTCCACCTCTTCTTTTTCTGAACTGTATTCCAGTATTCCTGTTAACACACAAAACAGTGCATGGTAAGTGGAAGATTTTATGCCGAGTCCCAAAGGTGTCCCAATAAACTGTGTGGGGATTCCATTTAATTAGCTTTATTGGTGAAGGAAGAAGTTGAGCAGAAATGGTATATGATTGAAGAAATTGAGTTTTATAGAGTTTTTTCTCACACATGGGTAAGTATGCTCTGGTTTAATGAGCCTGTACCTTTTGCAGGCTAATTACCTAACACTCTTTAGAGACTCTGGGAGATTGACTTAGATTTACAAATGCAAGTGTCAGTCAAAACAGTTCTCAGAGATGAGGGAACATACCTTACCTAGGTTTGAAATGGTTGAGTCCATTTTCTGTTGTGTTTTTGCACAGCCAGTATACCACAGAGTTCAGTGGTGTTTTTCATTGAAAATTAATTGGATATGAGGTAGAAATGATACCACCCTGAAAAGTATAACTGTGCTCATATATTGGGCCTTAGTGCCTACATGACAATAAAGCAGATAATAGTGGTGTTGATAGAAAAGAGATGGTAATTGAATGCACAGGTAACAATTGTCATTGTCTTGTAACAGCATAATAAATTAACCGAGTACCTTAAGTTTTGAATGCTATGAACATATTTTTACCATAGTCTTTAAAAAGTTTTTTAGCATAAACTAAGAGAAATGTTTCTCTTCATTTGACCACCAGGTTATCCTTTTGGTTTAACCTTTAATTTCAGTTTCATGTGAATCTTCCTTATTAAGCCCCAGAATTAATTTGTGAGATAAAGCGTTATCACTCAGTTAGTGTTGGGGCAGTAGAGGGCAGACGAGGGCTGCTCAGCAGTGTGTGCATCTGCTCAGGTAAGTCACAACTGTCCTCAGACTTCATCAGGTCTGAGAAAGCTGCATGCACATCGAGGGCAGTCACCAGGGAGAGCTCCAGCAGGGACTCATGGGAGGTTACACTAGGCACTTTCAAGAGATGCTATGTTGGAGAGACAGGAATGATTGTTAAAACTCTACAGGAATGCCTTTGGAAGGAGGAAATTTCAAATGTTTTTACGTTTTCCTTGTTAAAGCAGAGCAGAAGGTTATTCCTTTCTTTTACATTTGCTTAACCCGGGTTGTTTTCCCCTACTTCCATGGTGATTTTCCTTCAGAGTTTTTTAGCTCTCATGTTAAGTACCAGCATTTCTCTATGTAGCACTGTGACTGAGAAGAACATCTAGGCTTAAACATAGATAGATAGAAGCCATCTATTCCTGAGGCTGCAGTGGCTGCAGAGTCAAGGTGCTGAAGGAGAAGGGGATTGAACATGCCAGCATCCTTTCTGGGGCCCTTTACCTTCTTAGCTACATTTTTGTCTACCGATGTACAGGCAGTAGAATATCATCTGCTCTAGACCAAGACAAGCTGGCCAGCAGCTCCAAGCTTTTCATTGGAAAAGCTGATACCATCCTTGCAGTTCTGAGCATGAATTCATCATATCCATATACATGTATAAAGACTACACCAGAGCATTTTTTCCTTTAGGCATAGATCGAAACCCTTGTGCTATGCTCTCTGTTCTTATTCCGGTCAGCTAGTGCTCCAGGCAGCAAGGCTAGCAGGTAGCTGAGGGGTTTGGGGGTAATCTGGGGCTTCTGCTGTTTCACCTTCCTTTCTGAGGACTGCTGACCCTGATCTGTAGTGACATAGAGCATTTTATGAGACACACTAATGAATCTTTGAGGCTACAACAAAAAGAGGTTTTCTTGAGTCTGGCCCTAGCCTCCACTAATTTGCACTTAGGGACTAATCTCATAATACACTGAGAGACTAATGCACAGCTTGCTTCTCATCAGATTCCCTGGAAATCCTTAGCAATACCAGGGTAAAAGCCTCTAGCATTTCAGGTACCCTGATTTTATTTAAAAAATGCTCCTTTACTTTGTCCCCAAAGTATGCTTTGTCTGGGACCTTCTGTTCTGCCAGGACAGGGTGAAGGATTCTCATTGTGAATGGAAGTCAAGCTCTCAGGGCAGTGTAAAGAGAGGACTGGGTCCACATCCCAGCTCAGGAGGCATCACTTACCACCTGGGAATGGTAGCCATGCACGACACCTAAAAATATATTGCACCATGTCTCCAGTAGACACATCTTACCAATGTTACATGAGTGAAATAAATGTGTATTGTGGGTTTCATACCCTGCGTGACAAATAGATTTCATTTTTGTTTCCTCTGTGTTGCTAATAGCCATTAAGTCTCTGCTGATGGCTGAGGTCTTTTGCTTCTGAGTCAGTCCCAGATGTGAAACTGATGAAGCACTGTTGTGCAACTGCCAGGTTAAGAGCTAACACAGGCCCAAAGAGGTGCTTTCATAGTACTGTACTGTTTGTATTCCACTAGTGCTCCACAACGCAGTCATGATCCCAAAACCCTATTGTACAATCACTGAATAGAAGGATGGTCCCTGTTCTGAAAAGCTCAGGATGTTATCTTCCGGTCCTACCA
>VZTL01031601.1:38010-48797 GCA_013400535.1 Scopus umbretta
TTCCTCCAGAAGGCTATATGGAATTTCTCTTGCCTTTATGGCTTTATGCATCTCACATTTTACTTCGGGCTTTCTGATTTTATGTGTTTGTGCTGTTCCTTTGTATGTGTGAGATCCAGTATCCACAATCTTTTAACTTCCTTCTTGTGTTTGAAATCAATAAAAGCTTCTGATTTAGCAGTTACGTTTCTTACTTCACTTCCAATTTTTCCATTGCCAGATCTTCTTAACTCTTTTTCCCCTTACAAGTTATTTTCACATGAAATCTTACCTGCCAGTTCTCCAAGTTTATTGAAGTCCATTTTGTTGGTTTTATTTTGCTGTTTTTTCTTTCCTTAGAGCTTTGAACTCTTCATTTCATTGTCTCTCTTACCAAGTTATCTTTCATCCTCATGTTTTCAATTAGTCCTCTGGTTTTTGTAATAAAATGTAGAAAAATGGATTCAAACTCAGTTCCTTTGCTCCATCAGAATAGAATATGTCGCTAGTGCCTTCAAAAATGTTCCAGTCTATCCATGTTCCTCTGTCCTACTTTCTGCACAGATAGCTGGGCACTTAAAGTCCCTTAGTTCTGCCAAGTCCTCTGCGTTGTACATTTCCTCTAGAAGCTCAAAGAAAAAAAAGTTAAATGGATCTTTTTTTGTGACCTAGAGCAGTAATGCTATATTTCTTTCTGAAGTGCTTTGAAATCTTTAAGTTAGGTTGTGATATTATGAATTTTTATGTTGATCTTACCTTCTTTAAAGCGTGTTGTTTTCCATGACCTGATGATCTGGATGAAAGATCACCATATTTATTGGGATAATATCCTGCAGGAGAATTGCAATAATTTCTTCAGATCCTCTGAGGGCAAGGATATGTTGTCACACTGCGGAAGATCAACTTAAAAATAACAGCTTTAAACATTTCTATTTGAGATGGAAAAATTCAAGTTATGAAGTGATGCTTCAACAGACTCTGAGAAGCTGCAGTAACCAGTGGTACATCAATTCATATCCCTCTGATTCCAGGGTCTGCTATTTGGAGATATTTCTTCATTCTCTCAGTTTTTAATCCTGGGGCATGCCATGTGTGGGGCATGGAGAGTGCCAAGCTCTGAGGTCCTTTGAGTCGGTAACACTAGTTTCTCCCAGTGTACACTGGTTCAAGGGAGGCTGCAGAGAATTTTCACTTTACTGTATTCTGTTACCATTTCTGATTGCTGGTCCTGCTCCTACCAGTGAGATGGTTTAGCCACTGAAATCCCAGTGAAGGCTTTGGTTAAATCTTCCCCTGTACATGCATACCAGCATCTAACAAGAACTGACAGATACGTATGCTAATCCTAGTTAATGTATTTTATCTTCTACATTTATCTCTCTTTGCACTGGATTTCAAAACAAGGTGCAATGTGAAGATCTTGGTTTTTTGCAGTTGTAATGAGGCATATCTAATGAAGATGACAGTAATAAAAATAATAATAACTGTTGCTTGCTAGCTCAGCAAAACAATAGTCACCTCCCTCTTTGTATGGATATGGAGTCTCTTTCATGGATATATATTTTATTGGATAAACTTTAGCCACAAGTTTACGCCCTGAGTAACATGTTCAAAACTACTTCAATGAATTAACAGCACAGGTTCCAATTAAATCAAAAAGAATGCAGCCTCTAGAGACTGGAGGTGGTGCCTCTGTGAGGATGCTACCTAATTAAAGGTGTGAAGTCATTGACTGTGAAGCATATTGAACCAGCAAGTGGATATTATCATTCAAAGGTAGTAGAACCAGAGATATCAGAACCGAGGATTAGCATTGCTAATCGTGGTTGAAAGTGTAAATACCAGTTTAGATAAGCTGACAATGTGTGTATCTGTCTGTCATTGTCCAAGTGTGATGGCATCCTGCCTTCCACATAGCGAGTTTGAAATTGGGGAAGGAAAAATGTAACATCTAGACAGTAAAACTTCAAGGAAGTTCAGTTATGTTGTATACTTAAATGTCTTTTTCCTTCTTGTAGCTCTCTGCCCTAATGTCATTAATCAGCGGCACTTGAAAACTCTGAATTACCTCTTTTACAAGAGATTTGTTGAGGTATGTTTCTGTACTGTGTGGCATGAGTGTGAACAAGGCTTTTTGTTTATTTTGCATTTTTAATAACATAATTGATATGATTGAAATGTATTAATAGTATATGAGCAAGTTTTCATTGTGATTATTATTGTATAGAAATGCATTGGATCTGCCATTGGACCTGTTTTTTCTGTGAGCAAATAGTTTATGTGTCTATTCATATTCTAATGACTGGGTGTCATGATTGCTCAGAGCTGGATGCTTGTTCACCTCAACATCTTCAGCAGTGTTCCAAGACACATGTAGGTAGGTCAGGGTATGCTCTCCATATTTTCAATTTCTCTCAAATAAGCAGGAGCATACTGACTAAAGATTTTTTTGGTGGTTTTGGTTTTGGGGGGGGTGTTATTTTTTTGATTTGTTGTTTTGTTTTGTTTTTTTTTTTAAGAACTAGGTTTTAGGAATTCTGCATTGCTGGATTCTTTGTAGGCACTTTGCTTTGGTAGTTGTAGCCTAGCTGTGATAGGTACGGCCCAAACTGCCACAGAAGCTTTTTTGTGCTAACAGGGTTGTTACTGCTGAGCAAAATAGTAGTACTTTCAGCTCCTATACCATTCTTTGAACTAACTTTACTTTTGTCTAGCCTCCAAATTCTCTTTCCAAATACGCTGGTACTTGTCCTGGCACTGAGTGCTTGTAGAAATAAGAAGATGCCATTAATTCTTTCTAAGGAGCAGGTTTCTAGGAGGCAGCTTGGAGGTTGACTGTCTGCAGCGTTAGTTGAGTATGGTTTCTCCTCCCCTCTCATGACTGTACTGAGCCATCACTGCCCTTTGGATGCTCTTGAGCACACTGCATTGGGGAGCACATTTCTTGTTAACAGGGCAGTTTTGGTGCTTCTCTTGATGATCTGACATTCATCATTATCCTGTGCCTGGAGACAGATTGTAACACATGAGAGTAAGTTTTTGTTCTGCCTCTTCTGAAAAAAACATCTTGCACTTGTTTTATCGAGGTATGTCAGTTGGACTGTGAAGGACAAGGACCACAAGAGACTGAATATCATAGCAAAATGTTTCCATTTGTTGAATTTTGAATTATCAAGCTGTATTTGCCAAACATGGAGTGGTGTTTCATCTGCAGTTCATAGAAGACTTTCTCCTTTTTTAACAGTTTTAACAGAGCCCAATATGTTGTTTAGATGTTCCTACGGTAGTATTGATCCAGTCTTCAGAGAGCCAGTTTTCAGGAAATGAGACACCTCCTCCAGAAGTGCCTGTTCTTTTGTTCAAAAGAGGAATTGTTTGATGTTCTGACAGAAGGCGGCAGGTGCATGTGTTTTTTCTGATCCCCCACCCTCCAGTACTTTGAACAATAAGACGGGGTTGAGTGGTGGTCATCTGATGACACCATTCTGGCACTGCTAGTTCTGCTTCCAAGACCTCCTGATCCATCAGTGAAGGCTCTGATCTGTCATTGCTGCCCGCCAGATCCACTGACAGAAGACCTGGAGAGGATCGAGCATTTCAGCGTCCTGCATCTCAAAGCTTTAATGTTGGATGACATCATTCTAAAGAGCTCAGTCATCCGCAGTGGGGGAGTAGAAAGCATTTATACAGGTGTATTTATTTAGTAGAGTGGAATGGATTCTTGATCTGGTGTTCTGCTCTCTCTGGCCTTCCATTTCCTTTGTTTTGGAGTATTTGCTTGATTTAAGGTATCTAAGCTGGCCAGTTACTTCCATTAAGGTACATTTGGCAGCTGTTTCTGGACACAGTCCCTTCTTCTGAGAGCTCTTTGGTGTTCTCTGTTTACCATTCTCAGCTGTGTATGAGGTCTGGTTAAATGGCTCCTTTATCTCACTAATACTTAAAATTACATGCTTGTATATCTCAAAGATGTTTTCTTTGAGGCTCTTACCCCCTGTTTGCTCTTGTTCCTTTCCATAAAAGTGGCACTAGTAATCATTGTTACCTCTGCCAGAAGTGGGGGGAGGCTCAGGCCTCAGTGGCTGATCAGTCTCATGCAGCCTGTGTTCTTGGCAGAGCAGAGACTAGCTCCCATCCCAAGTTTCTCCCTGGGGTTGGTTCTGAACTACACTGGAATGGGGATATTAACTTATCAGTTTCCTTTCCCAGACCTCATGATTCCAGAGGATTTTTCATGATGTGGCTTTTGAGAAAAGTTTGTATTTTTATATTCTGAAGGCTCAGCCTTACAGATAATCCCTGAGATGACTTCCTTTACTGGAACCTATGGGGATGTCTCTCCCCTGGGCTAGCTGTTGAGGTGGACAGTCTGTGGACATATTGCAGATCTGAGGTAAAGGCAACAGCAATGATCCATGAATTCCTCTAGGCCATGGCCTGCTTCAGCTTTGCTCAGCGATGTCTCTGTCATTGCAAGAGCACCATGTGAGCTTTGAGGCATTCAGAAATGCTGCTGCGCTTTGAAGAGTGTTGTTAGGTGATTAGGTTTCCGCAAATGAGTCCAGGACCCAGCTCTGGGTAATAACGACAGTTCAGACTACTGCTGGATAAGGGCCTGCATTGCCTTTCATTTTCATTGTACTTTGACTGCATATGAATTTTTTTGTCGTTTATGCTGTAGTGTAAGTCTGAATTGTTGTCTGAATTACTTCATCTAAGCTATGTTTTTCTGCCATGCCCTGGCTGGTGACATATGAGAAGCAGAGGTTTCCCATGTGCTCCAGAATGCATCCCTCAATCACAGTTAATGCCAGTGTGTAAGATGGTGTGTGTATTTCAGCTTGCTGTATGTAGCATTCTCCCTTTTCTAAGGTGGCTCAGAAGTAATTTTGCCTTTTCAGAAAACCATGACTCAGGAGAATTGGACAGATCATGTTCAGGTGAGTACGGATTTCCCTCTCCCATTTTCTCGAGGTTATTTGCTTGGAGATTATTTTAAGATGTTCAGAATATCCAGCCTGGATACTGTAGTCCTACTATTACAATTTTGCACTTTCTCATAACTTTGTAAGCGTATAGCAAAATTGTATATGCAGGAAAGAGCAAGGAAGAAAATTTATATTTTAATACCTGTTATGTCTGTAAAAATGCTCTAGTTTGGCTGGAGCATTTAGATAAGACTATCAAGTGCATTCTTTTACTTTCATGCACTTATTTGTAAGTGAGCACTACAAATATTTATGTTGATTAATTAGAAGGAGTGGCGGAAAGAGAGTTCTCTTCAGGCAGCTAACAAGGTGTGTAGAAAAACAGGATGAATGTTAAATTCCCTCTGCATGCTCCACTCTGATAATTTTCAACAGGTTTATTAGGTGGCTGTTAGATATTATGACTTCTGTGGCTTGTACTGTAGGAGACAAATAATTTTGATAACACAGGAAGAAGGGTAGCAGTTTTTTTTCTTTTCTTGGTGTATAAACAGGAGACTTCAAGCAACCATGTGTTGGCCTGATACTACAATAAATATATATGTGACAATGAAATATCAAGAAATTCCATGGTGACAAACTAATAGTGATTATGTGTCCATGATATCCATATGGAATTGCAACCTCTTAGTGACTGTTTGCTCCTTTTCTGTAACTCCTCTCAGTTTGAATTCTGCAGCCATTAAGGATTTCTGACCACCAGCTAGAGTCTTCCTTTGAAAATCCATTTGAATGGTCAGTGTGGGCCTCTTGAGTGGTAACAGGCTGGTCCAATGACTAATGATCTCATGCATTTGAGATCTTAGGCACTGTCTGTACACACCAGCAAAATAACTGAATTTTAAACATGACATGTTTCTTCTCTCTTTCATGGGTCAGCAGGAAAAAGAACAATTCAAAAGGCATGAGTATGTGTTTTTTAAGACAGAGATCATGCATAAAATGTCCAGCAGTGCTTCATGGCAACTGTTAAACCTACTGAGTATTTTCAGTGGTGAATAAACTTGTGTGTAGTGTATCATACCCATGCAAGAGGCCTGACTCTGTGAGAAAAAGAAGGGGTCTTGCCTCTTGATCTCAGTGATCTTATCCAGTGAAAGAATTTTTCAGGGTTCACTTTGATCTCACAAGCTTAAAGGCCAGCACAAGTGCCAGTGCCTTGCTGGATCAAGACCTGAGATGGGATTGGCCTTGAAACTGTAGCAGACATCTTTGTCACAACTTCTGGATGTTCTTTGGTGTTTGCAGTGAAGGGGTTTCTGTTGATGCTCTGTTGGATAGTGGGAAAAACCTCCCAGTTAACATACATGACTGCAGATCATGTCAATCACTTGTGGAGATAGGAGGCTTTGGAATAGATGGTCTCTGAAAAGTGCTTGTTTGGTGCCTGGTAAGACAGCTCCCTAGAGAACTATACAGAGCTCAACTGAGTGATGGACTATGGCAGAAGGTCATCTTTGCTTTTCCAAGGTATTCCAAATTTTGTATTTTCTGCATGCTACAAACAATATTTTTGACAGCTATGTAATTATCACACGAGTAGTGCTTAAACTTGCCTGTTATCTTTAAAGAGATCAGAATCTGTACCTATGCATCTGGAGGAAAACGAAATAATCGCCTGTGCAAGTAGGTTTCTGCTTCACACTGTTGGCAGTATGGCTGCACTGAGCATAAGAAAAGTTACAAAGGAGGAATCTCTAAGCAAGTTTTGGTTTTCAGTGCAAAAGCTAAGTTTGTCTGGGACTTTGTTTTTGAAAGATTGGGCTTTACATGAGGGAAAGGTTCAACTTTCCACTCAGAGCTTCACCCTGACATATTTTGACCAAAAAATATCCATTAAACTCCTTGTGGAGCTAGATAGAGTTGTCGTTTGTGTTGTATGTCCCGTTCATATGTTTATGAACGTTCATATGTTCAGGCTCACAGGCAATTTGTATCTCCCAAGCTCTGTCTGGTGATGCAGTATTAAAGACACATTGTAGGAAGCAGAGGATGGAATGCAGTGTGACTTCTGGGTCACCTGGGGGAATGGAACCAAAACTCCAAAAAGACTCCACAACAGCAAACTCTCAGTCAGAATTTTTGGGTAATTTTTTTAATTTTTAGTCCAAAGAGGTTGAAAGCCTTCATGGGTTTAAAGCCCATTTTTGTTTAATTCTGTGCTTCAGCCATAACAAAATACTTAAATTATATACATATCAAGAGCCCTGGTGGAAGTGGTGTCTCTTCTTGTCCAGTGGTGCTGGCCATGTCACGTTCGGTATGGCAGGCAATAGACGTTTCTGGGCTGGTATTTCTTTTTGTTTGCCCTAAGCAGTACAAGTACAGAATTTTCCTGTTCTTGCCCTGTGGGATGAGTCAAAGGTGTGATCCTGACTGCTCCTGCAAAAGGCAGAAGCTTGGTAGTTAGTTGTTGGGCCAACAGAACCTGTTTCCAGCCCTGTAGCAAACTGGTTTTGCCCCCTCTGCCTGCCAGCACCCATGCTGCTGATCTGCTGTCCAGGCTGTGGCTCCACAGGCAGGGATGGCAGCCGCAGGCAGGCAGAGGAGGCAGGACATAAAGCAAAGGGATGAAACCGTCTTCATGCCCTAGGGAAACTGCCCTCATCACAGCTGCCCGTTGGCAAGCCTGGTTAGCCCAAGAGGAGAGCTACCTACTCCAAGCAGAGATACCTAGAGGGCAGAGGGAGGGGAAGAGTACTCTTCTTGCACAGTGCCAGCTGCATTGCTATTCATGCTTGCCTAACTGATTCTGAGCTGCATGGAAACACACAGGAGAGTGCCTGTCTTCACAAGCAGAGGGTAAGGTGTGTAGGATATTGTTGGTAGATAGGCAGGAAAAAAAGAGTCAGGGTATTAGTTAGTTGTCTGCTTTGCTGTGTGCCCTTTTGCTTCCATTTTTGCATGCTTCATATTTTTCATAGCTTTAATCAGCTGCATAAAGATAGTAGAATTGAGTAGGGCAACCACGGAACAGCCGATATATGACACCGATGAGATGTGTTCAGGAAAGGTTGTCCTGCCAGCGACTGCAGAGTGCGCTTGGCCAGCAGCCAGAGGTGCTTATCGAATGCTGATGTTTCTCTGAAATTCTACAGGACAAAATCACTTGAGGCTAAAAAGCATGGAAGGCATTTTTCAATCATCTGCCAAGCTTTCAAAAAGTGAACATGCGTAGAACAACAATATCTATGAGGAGCATAGCAGGGAAGCAGCTCTGACTGCAAATGTCCCCTCTACCAGTGTTTTAGATATCAGATAGTATCTGAGATACATACATGAGGTTGGCAATATGGCATGGGACCTACCAGGGAGCGCTCCCTTCTTGGGTGGCAGCTAGAGCCCGGGGACATCTCAAATAGCACCATACACCTCTATTTTGGCAACCTGAAATTCTGGTTTAACAAAGAGCTTGGGAATAGGAGGGTCTGGTATTTTGCTGCACCACTTTTGGTGTGCACTGTTCTCACTGGTGTTTTGGGGTGATCTTGCAATTGTGCCCTTCTAGACTCAGCTTGGTTGATTTGTGCCAAAGCACCCATTCTGTGTGGAGTTACCCATACCCCTTCAGGTCTGGTCCGTTCCACATGGGAGCTGTGCCCACTTATGCGAGGAGAGAGCTGCCTGGGAAGCTCTGAGGCTCTGATGACATGCACAGGAGACAAGTCTCAGCTTGACAAGGAAAGGCTGGGGTAGTTGTGGCAGGGGGAATGACAGAATATTATGAGTATTTCTGAACAGTTAGAGCCCAGAAGGCACACACTTGCTCAGTGATTCTAATGTCCGGAGTATTTTTGCAGGGAATAGTTTGACTGCAGCAGAGCTAACCAGTTGGTACAGTTTAAAATGTTATCTCAGGGTACTTCGGCCCAAGTAGTATACTTGCGTTTATTTGGACTTCCTGGTATGAAATTCCTTCTCCCATGGAGCAGAACAGGGTGTTGGTACAAAGCAGCATAGCTCTTTGTTTGGGGCAATAACTAGAATCAGTATCAGGCAGCATTAAAACCAATTAGTTTATTTAGGACTGTCAGTGTTATAATCGCCTGTTTTGCAAGGTGAAGTGGTAGAAATGGTTCTTCTACTTTTACTGACCTTGAGCCAAAGGACCTTTTGTTGCTAAATCAAAAAACTTTCTGAGCTATTGTTTACACAGGGGAAACTGTCCCTAGTTTCTCAAATGTAAAAATCTTAAACCCTTCCAAAACTAACACTAAGAAAAAACTCTGGCATTTGAAAAGATGTTACTTGTTCTTTGGGCACTCATCATGAGCTATGGCTCATCAACCAGCCCTTTTGCCAGTTAATGGTTGAAACCACTCTGTCTTTCATTTTGGCATGTGCAACTTGAGAGAAGGGTATGGGGATACACCACCTAGAAAAGTAGCCCTGTTTTTTTTTCTCAGGCCCCTGTTTTGCAGCAGCCTGCTCTGGTCTTGCATGAGAATGAAGTAGATGAACCCTGGAGCCAGCTGTTCACCATGTTCAATGCTGGGAGAGGCTGCAGCTAATCTCCTCTCTTTCTCCAGCTGTGTCAATGAGATAACTTATTTATTTTAAAATTTCTGACCATGAAAATCAAACAGCGTGCCAGCTTGTTCTCTGGGTGACCAGGGGTGAGAGGCTAGTAATTCGTAGCAAATGTATAACTCTAGTTCCACTAAAATTCTAGGCTTGTTATGCTACTTTACAGATAATACTCAGAAGTCTGCCCAAACAGAAGACAAAAAAGTGCCCTCCTTTATGTGTAATACATTTGAAAAACTTTGGCAATTCCTGGTCCTTAATAGGTGTAAATCATCTTACACTGCAGCAAGGAGTTGGTGTAATCTTACTTATTTAAACAATTAATTTCTAAAAGGCAAACATCCTCGGTGACTGACGTCAAGAGCCTAATGTGGTCTTTCTGTACCGGACCATTTTGACCTCAATTAAAATGTAACTACCTCTGGAATAAAATGTAATAGCCGTAATGCTCAAGGAGGTGATTTTTAAGGAGAATTTAAGGGCAGAATGCAGGGTGTTTTTTGTTTAGTTTTGGGTTTTTTTAACTTTTTTGTGGCCAGAACACCTGGCCAGTAATCCTGCTCTGGGGAGTCTTTAATAAGGACAAGAGGTCAAAAAGACCACTTTGCAAATATCCACATCTAGTGTCCTTCCCTAGGATTCCTGACTTTAGGCAAACTTTAAGATTGTTTTGAGTACAGCAACATCCCTACAGTGTAAGGAACTTTAATATCTGTAGGGACTTAAGCAATATGTGCAGTGCAAATGGGAATGATATTCAGGAGGTGATTAATAAATTACATGTCTTTTGGTTTAAGTCTACATGTCAAATTATCTTTCACTCTGTGTTTGAGCGAACTGTTTATTCAGGGATATAATGGATTTCATCACTCAGATGTCAAATCTAGACTGGCAGTTTTCCTGGAAGGTAGAAACCAAAACTAGTTTAACCAGCCATTGTGTGGAGTCTCTTGCTAGTATTTATGGCCTCTTTTTTAGCAGGAAGTTAGAACCAGTAGGTGATTGGTTTTTTTCCTTCTGGCCTTAAAAGTCTCAGGGAGGAATCATCAGCTGAAATAAATTTTCATGGTTCTAGTGTTGCTGCAAGAGGGTGCTTGAGCTGAGGAGCTGTCCCATGTGAGCCCGGGTAGCTCTGAGTATGGGTGTGTATCTAAATATGCAGGAGCTACTCCTTGTCTTTATTTTGCCTGCAGTTTGCCTGTTAAGCTATCTGCAAAGAATTGCATTTATCTTTCCACAACTTTAAGCAGCTTCCTAATAGCTGCCATTTGATAAAGGGAAGATTCCCCCCCC
>VZTL01031601.1:48887-83805 GCA_013400535.1 Scopus umbretta
ATTTAGACCTGGACCAGTGATGGGTTTAAGATCTGGTATCTGTCTTGTGAAGCCAAGATTGAGAGAATTGCTTTCTATCAGTTGAGAACTGACAGTCTTTCTTTCCTCAGTGCCCAATTGTTGCTCCCATTGCTCCTTTCATTTCTCTTCCTGCATTTTGTCCCCTGTTCAGGGACTGACTGACCAGAAACTCTGTGGTGGTGGGAGTGTTTTTGGCAGTCCCTCTGCGTTTGCTCCATGTCTTTTTCTTTAGATTTATTATTCTTGCTGGAGGTCTCTAGAGAGAACATGTATCCACAATATGATCTAAAAGCATATTGTACCTAAGGGAATATTAAACCATGGAAAAACTGGTCAATAAAAGTAGCAGGCAAAGTATAGATTTCCTTCTATTTTTCAGTTCAGTTTGTAAATGGTGTCATATATTTATTGATAGCTGAAATAACATCAGAGTTGCAAAGCAAAAGGACTTACTGATATGAGTGATGCAGAAAACAGGCACATCTGTGACTGTCTCAGGAAAAGCATAACATAATTCTTCAGTTACGTTCTGCTTTCTGGATAGAGAGCAGTAAAATACGCATCTGTACTAATGAAGTTAGCACTGTTCGTCTAAAAGAAATGGGAACTTCTCATTTAACAAACCCACAGCTGTTGTGGGAGAAATACATTGGAAAAGCGAAACATGCAGTGTGTTCCATGCCTTACTATCTAAAAAGAAGTCTATCAAAGGATGGTATATACAGTTAAATGTAAATACCTTCATGTACCTCCTGCATGGCTTAGAGAGGATTATTTTCTGTAAGAGCTGGAGGGCTGGTGTGCCTAATAATAATTAAGGTAGTTTTATTTACAACAAATCCAGCCATTTCTAGATAAATAAGTTGTGGTAAAGCACAAACATACTAATGAATTCTTGTGGAATTTTATAGTAGGTACAAAGAAGCTAAGAAAAACTTCCATTGTTTTCCGTACTATCTACCAAATTGTCAAAAATGTCAAAAACACTTTAAAAAATCAGCCAAAAATTTCTCTGGAGTGATGGAAGATATGTTTGCTCAATAACTTTGGAAAATTAGCTCACATTTACTTAAGTGTGGATCTACAGGGCCAAGCTCTGGGGATTCAGCAGAAGCTTTTGGGAGCTGGGTATCTGTCTTCTGTTTCAGTGAGATATTGGCAAGTAACTCCTTTGAAAGCTCAGGACCTCAGTTTTAAAAGTTGTGGCCAAATTGCCTTTATGTGCAGACTTATTAAGTACTGGAGAGTGAAGAAAGGAAACTGGAGAGAACACACTGGGGGGAAAAAAAAATCTCCTTTAAATTATTTTGGTGTGTTAGAGATGCTTTCTGACCTTAAACCCCTTGCATCCAGACAGGGCTAGCTTGCTGCTAAGCAGTATAATTACATTTCTGTCAGCAGTATGCATTCGTTTGAAAGCACAACTTCATCAGAAGGAGATTTGGTATGGTATAAAAAAGAGGCTAATTGGCTTATGGCTGTAGGTTGAGAGGTCAGTATTAGATTAAAGAGTTAAGAGCATCAGCAAGTGGTAAGACTGAACTGATGTGCCCTGGTGGTACATTTAATTCCACCAAATGGGAGAAGTATCTTAGAAGTAGGAAACAATATAGGAAGGGCTATAATCCAAAACTTTATAGGAACATGTGGGACATCAAAGCTCCTTAAAAGCTACATTAGGATTCTAATATAGTAGTTTCCAAGATACTTGCTACTGACTCCAAACTGCATCAGCTGTAGGATTGCATACCACAAAATAAAAAATGGGGACAGCCTCACTTAAAACAAGCAAATTCTTGTGTTCCTTTTGCTCTAAGGCAAAGGGAACCCTATCAAGAGCATGGACATTGGCCTTTCCAGCAGAAACAGGGAAAGGCAAAGAGAGTATGGGACATGGAGCTTGCATACTAGCACAGACGGAGAGGATGTGTTCACTGCTTTTTTAAAAGTGGGAAGCAAATAGATTGTCAACATGTATTCTGTTTATGAGTGGGAGACAACTCCTATTTGCAGCTCTGTGGCATGAGACAACGCAATACTCTTGCCTTGTGGTAGTTTCTGCATGCTTGGGGATGTGTGGATGTAGGGGGCTACATCTGCCCGGTTCTGCTAAAGTCTTAAGCCTTGTACATATTCACACACATGCACAGATCCACTCTTACGTTCTTATCCAGTTAGCAGTAAAACTATGTGGTCATTCAATAATCGTCCCAGATTATTTAAGAAACCTGTAATTGATCGGTACCTGTCTGAGTGCTTCTACAAATAGATATTGGATTCTAAAGGCTTGTGCAAATAAGCTGCCTTGCACAAAGATGGTTGGGCTATTTGGAATTGATAGTTTAGCTGTATTATACTTTTAGGTGAGATTAGTTCACCAGTTCCTTGCCAAGAAGAGAACCACATAAACAGAAGATTGTTTAGAAACAAAAAAAAAGTTCCTCTTGACAGAGAAGTCATGTAAATGGGAAGAAACAGGAAACTAGTCTTCCCTTGTTCACTCTGAAAGAATGCATATCTCTGAGGAATGTTGTAATTATGGATTTAGGAAATCAGTCCAATTTGCTAGGGTGTGAATTTCAGAGTTCATTCAGTCAACCCTCTCAAGCATTTCTCCTTCAGAACAAAAACCATCAGGAGTTTAAATATACCAAAAGAGATTAAAGGAGAGAAAAATCTACTGCCAAGCTTTGTTTTTGGTAAAGATCCTGCAAAGATACTTATTATTGCTTTGGCTATGAGCCAGATGGGGTTTGTGCATGGTAAAATAGAACTAAGCAGTAACCCATGTTTTTTCTGTGGGCATCTATTTTTTCATAGACTAATGATGGGAAGAATTAGTGCTCCTGAGCAAGTATTTGCATTGTCTAGATTTTTGCTTATTCGCTTTGAAGACTTTAGTAAATAGAAAAATATCCCCTGCTGGGAATGCCACATTAGCATGTTCTTAGAGAGAAAAGAACCTAAAACCAAGTTCCTAACTATTCTGAAGCAAGCCTGGGCTGCAACAGATCCATAAGCAGAGTGGAGCCAGGGAGAGTGCTAGGTGTGAATACAAGGCACAGCGAGGCTCAGGAAGATGAATGAAATAGCCCATGGTCAGCATCGCTGACAAGTTCCAGCATGGCCTGGAGAAGGGCTTTCAAAGGTAGGTCATGAGGTCTCACAAACCTGCTTAGAAGTAAAGCAGCAGCAGAGAAGAGACCTAAGAAGTCTGATGTCAGTGAAGCTCCGGGCTGGGTTAAAAAGAAAGCAAAAAAATTAGCTTCCTGCTTCTGTACTTTGGCAATGAACACAGGAAATTTTAAGTTAATTCCACTTCAGAGCTTACAGGCCTTTTCATTAAGGCAGTAATACAGGTGAGAACCTGGAGCTCTTTGAAGACCAATCTCTCGTGCAGCTATTTCCACAAGAAAGGTGCAGATCTGAGGGGAATTGCCATACATCAGGAATAAGTGCAGGCAGAGTAACGATGTATCCTGATATAGGAGGACCCGTATAGAAAGCTGGTAAAATAATCTAGAGCCAGGACCAAGAAAAAGGAGATTCCTGCTTTGTTGCTTGGCCTCATAACTTGGAATTTCACCTGAGCAGGGAGAATGGAGTAGGGAGAGAATGAAAAAAGGTTTCTGAGGCTCTTCCCCCATCTGCAGATCCTTCCTCCTGAAAAGTCTGCAGCGGCCATGTGGAGCTGACACAGGCTGGACCTGAGCAGTAAATCTTCCTGCCCTGTATGGGAGTAAATGTGCTGGAATTCCATGATTTTTTGGAAGGGAAGATAGAGCTTATGAATTCTCATTATGTACGTGACTGGGTATGGGAACATTTAATTGAGTGATTGGTTGGGTTAATTGTATACTAGTTTGGCTCATTGGGGTTAATATTAGGGCTATCCAAAACAAATAGGAAGGTGATATGGTGACTTCAGCTCATGTACGTCCTGACAAACTGATTAAGTGTAATCCTGCGAGTTCAACAACAGCAGTGGAAACACAGCGACAGTGGTTTCATTCCTGCACAGTCTTCCTCTTTACACATCTGCAGCTCTTGGAGTCCTGTAGTGAAGTACTGCTCCAGTTCTCTGTTTCTGTCCCTGCAATGCTATCACTCTCTGGCAGCGTGCAGCTGTCACTGCAGTCCCTTGCTGTGTTTTTGTAGTTAGAGTGGAGTTCCTGCAGACAGATCTTGTAGTAAGAGTGGATGTCATACACTTCTGCTAAGTTGGATTTTGGAATAATCATGTTTAATAGTAATCCTTCAGGCAGCCTTGTAGCTAACAGGAAGTGTTGTATTTTCCTCGTGCGCACTTCCATACTTCAAGACACAAACCAAAATAGAGTTATGTAATGGTGACTTTTGTAGAAAGTTTATGGAAGTACTTGGCAATTGTATAAACCTTCTTAGGCTTGAGAGACCAGAGAAATGTTGTCTGGGTCAGATGAGGACCAGGCTCAGTAAACCTCACTAGCAGTGCAGGTCACCTAATGTGCAGTATATGATGGGAGCCCTCACTTTCTTAGACTGGAGAGCACAATTTGCCATTTGCCACAATGACACTTTGTTCATGTGTGTGTAACATAATGACAAAAGGCGGATAGATAAACGCTACTTCAAAATACACTGGGAAGATAAGGGTTGCCAGTTGGTCTTCAATGCACTGTGTTATTGGACTTAGACAAAGCATCTACTGTGATAAGTAACATACTACTTTGTGCTCTGAAAGCGTTTGGCCAATTTCCCCGTCCTCATTCATCTTCAGTCTTGCCAAGTGCTGGAGTGCTCCCAGAAAGTATCTGCAGCCTGCCATCGTGAGACCAAGAGGTGTGAGAAATCTGGAAGCATATCAAAACTGTGTGGCTTATGCATTCAGAACAAGTCCTTGGTCCTTTGCTGATCCCTGGGATGAATAATATTCAGCAACTCTGGGGCCAGGGTTAGGTTAGAATTCAGAAGATGCCTCTGCAGCAATTGTGAGAAAGAGATTTCAGGAAGAAGCACAAACCCTCAGGACAGACTTCACACTGAAGTGAAGGAAAAAGTAATTATATCTTAAAAAGCAAGAAGGCTAAAGTTACCTTGTCTGTCTGTAAAGGAATTGAATTTTTGGTTTTCATGGATGGCATGCAATTATTTCTCTTTCCAAACAAAGGTTATTTTAATAGGGTTAGCCTGACTCTACAGCTCATTAAAAACATACATCTATGACATTCCCTGAACAAGTAGTGGAGGGAAGAACAAGTATTGCAGGTGAATGCACCCTGATTTTATGTATCAGCGTACCTGGAGTTGTTCTGGGATGTAGTTGAGGAAAATGAGTTAATTGTGGGTTAAAATAAAAAGAAAAGTTCTGATCCACTGGGAAAGTCCCCAAAGTGTCAGGCTACACCTACAGGACTAAACAAGACCACGAACTGATCTGTGACCCCGAGAGGACAAGTGGCACTGGCTGACTTGTACCAACACGGCCTCAGGCTGCATTCCCTCCTGGGAGATTTGTCTGATATCCACAGTGGCAGGAAAGGAGGGATGGAATCCCTTTGCTAATGCTGTTCTCCAAGTGCAGCAGTGGTGCCTAATCAGACAGTAAAAGCTGATTTTTCAGGACAGCATTTAAGTGGCTGCATTTGTATGCTGGTGAGTAATGTGACTTGGTGTCAATGCTGAGCTTTACCATCTTACAGATGTATTGTGGTGCCCTCTTTACCAAATCGTCCCATGTCCTGAAGCATCCGAGGGATTGCGTGCCTGACGGTTCACTTGGGCAGTTAGGAGCAATGTTTTTGTAGAGTATTACACCTTCTCTGTTAAAGCTCGATTTCTGTCTGGGCTTGTGCCTTCTCTAGCCAAGAAACATTGATACCCATGTTCTGGTCAGCTACTGAAGTGAAATCTGGTAATGATCGTGTCAGATTCACTGAAGTAAAATGTTGTGTGCAGAGCCTTTCATCTCTGAAGTAGGAAGTGTCATGTGCCCTGTGAAGTGGAGCCATTGCCAGCAGTCAGTTTATTTGTTATGTGGCTCTGTGAGCTGGGTGAAGGTTTGTGTGAAGGATGTCCAACAGTGTGTTTAAAAAAAAAGTCTCAATCTCTTGCTTAATATTTTTTGAAAATACTCTCTCTTTGGATCTGACTTTGAAAGCAGAGTTTGTTCTTTACCTCTGCTATATACCTTCTCTCATCTGTGGCAGTATGAGCAGATTTTGGAGACATGATGACTTCATCTGGCAAAGATGAATGACTTCCCTCAGGGGCTGCCTGACAGAAATAGGGAAGGAATCCCAATACAGGAAATGTATTTGGATCTCTATGTAGTATTGTTGAGCATGATCAGGACCATCCTGTGTTCTGGGTAGATGAGATCTTGGGTGTTCTTCACCCAGGAGGTACTTGGAACATGAAAGCAGCAGTCACTGCAAGAAGCCGCCTGTCTGTGTGGAGATGAGTCTCAGTGCTGGGGAATGCACTGCAGTACTAATCGTAGAATCAGAAGCTAATTTCTGTTTGAAGGAGCCTGTGGAGGTCTCTCCTCTGCCCTCCTGCTCAAAGCAGGACCAGCTTAGTTAGATGAGGTGTTGCAGAGCCCTGCCTGGTTCCACAGCCCCTCTGGACCTGTTGCAGTGTTTAGCCACTCTCACTGTCACCTTTTTTTTTCCTTTAGGCCTGGCTGGAATTTCTGGAAGGATCTGACTTCATCTTCTCTATGATCCCCCATAATAAAATTGAATAGAGTGATTATATTCCTCCATATCCCCCAACTTAGCCTTCCCTAGGCTGAACAAGGGCTGATCCTTCAGCCTCTCCTTCTACAGCAAGTGCTCCAAACCACTAACCATCTCAGTGGCTCTTTGCTGAACTCTCTCCTATGTTTCAGCATCTCTTTTACACTGGGATGCCAAAACTAGGCACTGCCTCCAGGTTTGGTCTCACAAGTGCAGAACGGGGCTGGGAAGGGAATCACTTGCCTCAGCCTGCTGGCTGAAAAGCAGCTGGCTGTGCAGTCAGCTGGGTGAATTTTAACATACAAGCTATATGGTTTTTTTCTTCTGCCTGTCATTTGGTAGTGGTGTCTGGACTTCTGAAGGAGAAATTGCGTTGGCAAGATGGTGTGAGCTGCAGAGAGAAAAATGAGCCAGATGTGTCTCGTCACACAGTATCAGCCTAGCTACTCATCACAAGCTAGCAGCTTCATTCAGGTTGCCAGGAACAATAAGCTTTTTGTGAGGAGCCTCAATAAAGCAGCAAGTTGGCTTTAAGAGTTGTCTTTGCCTTGATCCGTTCAAGTGATATCGTAAGTTAGACTCCTCTGAATTGCCTTTAGGAAGAGCTGATTGCATGGGGAGACTGGGAAGCTGAGTCTCCTGATTCACAAAGCTGAAGCTAGGTAGTGTGAACATGCCCCAGGGAGCCACATTGCCAAAGCTTTGTTGAAAGAAAGAAGAAAGACCACTTCCCCACCATTGATGTGGTAATGGCCTCCAGAACACTGAAGTGTGGCTCTGTCAATGACGCACTGATTGCTATCTGAAAGTCAGTCTTCTGGGATGTGAATGGAGACTATTTTGTTCTTCTTCAGTTCATAAATTAATGCAGCTGAGTAGCCTGTGCCTGTGAGCGAGAGAACAGCTCAAGTGGTGAGAAAGCATGCTTCTGTCTTTGTGCATTGGCCATGGGTGAGTGGCCTGCTGCTTTCACAAGAAACCCTGTTCAGAAGTGAGTGTGGGTAAAGTTGGCATCTTTTATCTGAGTGCCATGTATATAGGATATCCAGAAGTCAGAATCCCCCTTCTCTCATGGAACAGGCTGTGACCCTGGTCTGAGCTAGTGATGAGGGTCCCATCTCCAGTCTCACGCAAAAAGGGCTTCCCTTCAATGACATGCTAATGGGGACATACTACTGCAGCATCTCTCCGTATAGTACAAATGACACTAACTTCAAAACAGAACTCTTCAGCACAAATAAAATAAAGTAACAATGAAACTAACACAGTAGGATATTCCAGGGAATCTTTAAACAAAAGTGTCTACACAGTACCTGCAGCACTGCAGCGAATTTAGAAATGCTGTTGGTGTCTTCCACTGCTTACAGTGGTTTTGTCATTTCAAAGCCCAGGTTTCTTTTTCCCCTTTTAACATTGCTAGTTCTAAAGTATTCTACTTGACATTTTCTCTACACTAACAGGATTTTTTTGTGTTGATTCTGGAAGCACTTGAGAACAGGGGAAAATGGCCAAGACATTCAAAAGTTAAATTAAAATCTGACTCTGTAAATAGCCAGTGTCACTGGTGTGAATAACTTCACTCTACAGTAAAAGATAGTGAGGGAAAGTGGAGAATTGTATTGGACAGAAATGCAACTTAACACATACAGATAAAAGTAATCTAGGATTGGCAAGGGTGAATTCCAAAGAAGATATTGGATATTTGGACCCAAAATTATTGATAACAATGGAGGAATTGCTGATGCTATGTGTTAAGATGAGGACATTCATAACCTTGCTCTGCACTGGTTGTTGTGAGCTTTGTAAAGCATTTGGCTGGGTAGGAAAAGGATTTATGGGTAGGTAATCTGCAGCAGTTGTTTTAGAAAGCTTTAATCATGGGTTATTGTTGGTGTCAGGAGTTTTTGTGTGAGCCTATGGATTAAAGAACATATGATATGTCCAGAATTCAGAGAGGGATGTAAACAAGCCTCATGGTATATAGAGTCTTCGTGCTTGAAGATGTCGCTGGTGTTGGTCAGAACAACTATGCCAGTTTCTTCTTGAAAAGTGTTCATTTACTGAAAACAAAATACATGGAATGTTATCCCTAGTGAAACATTTGTCTCTGCATCTGTGCCCACATCTTCTGGGGCCAAAGTTTCCACATTCTTGCTTTTTGCAAAGCTGTTGCGGTGGAAGCTTTTCTCCTTTATAGCACTGTTGGTTTTTTTCAGTAAAAAACAAAGCTATTTTCCATTTCAGAATGCAAGAAGAAATATCTCTAGAGAGATTAACCTTCTTTCCAGAGTTGTTTTTGTGGTTGAAAGAATAAATCTGTTATCATTAAAATAAAAAAAAAAAAATCTGCACCTCATTATTTCCAGAAATAAAGCTGACATAATGAGATTTATTAAGAATTGACTCTGGGTGAACCGAAGAGAGGTCCAACCCCAAAGACTTTGTGTTCTAGAAAAAAAGCAGAAAGACAATAGGATGGACACAGGGGAAGCTAGAAGAGGGAATTGCTCTGTGATGTTAATAAGAAAATATGTTCTCTCTGAGAAGTGGCTTGGCAAATGCGGCAGGAGAAGTTATTCAAACCTCCTTCATGTGTTAGGTGCTTGGCTGAGCTCAGTTGCATGAGGCAGAGATGTGAGAGATGCACAAAGTGTCAGGACTGGTGTGGCCAGGTAGAAAAATTCGGGATGAAATGTAGAGGGCAAGAAGCGTTAACATGATAGCTTATCTTTTCCTGCTCTGCCCCTTCCCTTGGTTCCCTCTCCTGTTTCTCTCCCGTAACTGAGCCCTGGTTAGCTGCTGGACCCCCATCCCACTGACACTGACACCTTGCTGTGCCACCAACCTTTTAAGAGCAGCAATGAAAACATTCCTCCACATATCCATGAGAAGAAATGTGGTTTGGCATTTGGCAAAGTCACAGGGGTGCAGACTTAGTGCTGAGGCAGCAGTTTTTATGAGCAGGCTGGCTTCTTGTTTGCGCTACCTGGGATGCCAAATTTCTCTGGCTTTTCCTCCAAGCCTCTACCCCCTCCTGCACCTCTGTGGGGTGGGTCGTTCTTTTTTTCTTTTTTCCTTCCCTTTTACCTTGGGGCCATCAACAGGTTTGTTTCCTGATCTCTGTGCAGTGTCTGCTTTGAAGACAACTTCTCACCTTTTAGTTACTGAAAGAATGTGTGGAATGAGGCCCCATGGCCCCAGCCTACCACCCAGATGGGCTGTGTTTGTACGTGCAGTGGAGAAAGAGCAAGGTGCCTGCAGTCCCTGGGAGCAGACTCTGACCTGGCAAGTGCTGCTTGGTGGGCAGTGAAGGAGAGATTACAATGGCATGTGCGGAGAGCAGGGATGGACTTTAAGTGCGTATCTGAGCATTTCCCTACACTGAAAAATACTTGTTAGTAGTGCCAGCAGCAATACAGCCATATAGCTACAGATCCTGATCCACCGCATAGAGTTTCAACTTGTTTAGCAATTAAGTTTTCTTGACGATATTACTTCTAAGGAAGATCCATGAGTAAATCAGCCTGGCAAGAGGAGTGAGTTGCTGATCTGGCTGCAGCAGCTCTGGGATATTTGCAAGCGCAGGGGGGTTGGTTGGACAGGAGGAGAGGCTTATTCCCACCCCCATGTAGCTGTTGTGACTGTCAGTGTCACTGTGTTCATATTTGCTCTTACAACTGCATCTGTCAACAGGGTGAACAAGACAAAAGAGCTTTGGTGAATCTAGCTGTCGCAGTGGAGACCGTTATAGTCCCTGTTTGTCTGCCCTGCCCCTTGCCAAGAGCTGCTCCCTCATGCCAGCATGGGCAGCATGCCATGCTCCAGCCACTTTAGCTCACAGCTGGGTATTTGGGCATAAACCACAGGCAGCCATGAATTTGTGCTTGCACCCCAAGGCTCTGCAGTGTGCAGAGGCACTGACACTCATTCACTTCTGTCAGAAAACAGCTGGGAATGGGGAAAGTCCTAAACTGTCCTCCCTTTTTGCAGGTGCATGTAACGCAGGCTCCTACAGCAACACTTGGGATCATTGTGTTTGTCCATATGGCTGAAGCAATAATCCAGTTGTCACATCCACAGAGGCCTTGAATAGACACAAAGGGAAGAATTTCTTGCAACTAAGCCTAGTTCTTCACTGCTGGACTGACTGCTCTGGGTTCCTCTTATGATCAGTGGGAATAAAGTAGATCTTTCAGAGCAACCTATTTCTGATGCAGGATGACACCACTCACACCCTGGACCCCATCTGCAGAGCTGGCTGGGCCCGTGCTGGTTGCACAGGATGTGTGTCCGCACAGTGTGCTGTTGCATGTTGCTGGAGGGAGGGACCTAGTGCCCCTGTTTTCACAGGGGTGTGTGCAGATGGGCTGTAGGGTGATGAGTGAGCCTTTTTCTCACTGCAAACACCAAAGTCTGTTGCTCAGGAAAGCTTTGCTGATGTGTCCTACCTGTAACCTGTGTGTGACTGGCAATCTTAATTACCCATGCAAATACTCACAAGGGTGGAGGAGACTGCATACTACTGTCTTCCTTGGATAGAGACTAAGCAAGCCATCCTATTGCCTCTCCCAGGACATCAAGTCACAACATCACTTCAGGGCTATGTACAGGCACAAAATGAGACTAAAACAATCCAAACTCTGATTTTGCTTAATGTAATCAGTATCTGAGCAAATAATTTGCTAGTCATCAGTCAGGCTAAATGGTATTGTTTTACCTTTGTTTCTCTGTGCTGTGCCTGCAAAGTGATATTACCTGAACAAATAACCATGCTGTTAAAGGGGACCCATATACCCTGATGAGCTCTCAGTTAAAGTATGTGCTCTTCATCTCTTGGCAGAGAAGCGCAGCACTTACTGGGCTGGAATAAAATCACTCTTGCAGTGGGGTGGACTTCTGCTCCTTTCTGCACTTGTCCAGGACCCTCTGGAGGATGCTGTCTCTTGACAGGGGGTAGAAACACCTGTGATGGAAATTGCACTGACAGTCTTCCTTCACCTTTGATTCCCCTTTCAGAGCACAGTTGGAGAGAATCGATGGCTTCAAGGGCACCTGATACAGATGCTAATCAGTTACTGTGGTTTGAACACAGCAGCAAGATGGGCCCAACACTGCAATTTGCCCAAGGAGATGCTACCTTATGGAGTGGCTGACGAGTTTCAAAAGCTTCAGATGCAAGAGAGGTAAATACTCTTTTTTGTGCCTTTTCAATGTAGATTACATATCATACAAAAACTACATAATTTGCTTAAAATAATTGCCATAATGCTTCCTTGGGGAGATAATTTTGAAAAAACTTCCTCCATTTACTCAGATCACATCTTGGCCATGTACATGCTGCATTTGCTTTTCATAAGCCTGGAAATGTCTGTGAAAGGTATATTTTAAACTCACTCCTGAGTACTTAGAAGCTGTATGAGATTGCTTCATGCTGAAGAGGGGTCTTCAGACTCCCTCTGCCAGATCAACAGCACAAATGAAATTATGTGGGTAGGGTCTGAATACACGTCTATTTTACTGAGTTGATTACACATCTGTCAAAGTTTTCTATAGACTCTGCATCCCCCACCGTACTGTAATCTGGTTTAAATGCCTTTTAGGAGACTTGAGGCCAAGAAAATAATTTTAAAGTTCCTTAAATTTTTCTAATTGTATTTATTTTATTCCTCCTTTGACAGCTCATAAGATACTTTTCATATTACAAAAATAAGATATCTCATAAGATATTTTCATCAGTCTGTAATTTTTGCCTCATCCAAAGCTTTCAGAAAGAATGGGAATTTTTGGCATTTGGGGTCAGATCCCAGAAGAGTTGCGATAATTGAATTTGGGCTAAAACCGGACTTTCTGGCACAAATTTACCAAGTGAGCTTAAGAAGCCTTTAGCACTCTAATTAGTCTCTGTCCCCTTCCTCTAATACAATCCCAGTAAACGCAGTGCCGTGGTTCCTCTCCTGCTTTGGGACCCCCACGTTGTATGCAGCAGATTAGCCTGCAGTAGCTGCAGTTCCTCCCCCAAAGGGAGCTTCATCCTGTTGCATGACCTGAAATGAGTACAAAGGCAGAGGTACAAAAAAATAAATGAAAAATCCTTCTATTAAGAAGGGTCCTTAGAACTCCTTGATTTCAAGTGTACAGAACTGTGCAAACAGCCCCAGTCAAGGATCTCTGTGAACCTGCTGGTATAGGAGGAGCAGAGTTTTAAACCTTCACCCCCACCCCCACCCCCCGCAGAAAGACCTGCACATTTGCAGGCTACTGCAAGTCTTGAGAACAGCAAGGCTTGCAGATGATACTGCCTGAGGGTCCTGTTAGGATCTCACCCAGGACTGCACAGGAGATCTGGAACCTCGGGCTGGATGAGGCTGGTAGTCCCATCAACACACAGCCCCAGTAGCCTCTGTGTCCACATATGTTCATGAGCCGAACTCCTGCAAGGCTGCAGGCTACCACAGTCCTTGGGTTCAGAGTAATTATGCAGTCACCTTTGTGGCCTGCTGCAAGCAAGCAGCATTTTCTCCACTCATTCATGTGCAGGAATTCATCTAATTGGATTCTGTACACAGAAGAAGACTTACCACTGAATGCTCAATGCAAATGCAGGAGAGCTCTGGGCTGTGTGGTTGGAGGGCAGCATAGCTCAAAGCCTTGCTGTCATTTGAAGAGCAATCACGTGCTTCCAGGTAGTCAAGGCTTTTGTCAAAAACAGAAGAGAGGAAGCAGTGATAATTTTGGGGTTCCTTAGGACTCTTCCATCGCTGTACACGTCAATCACCTTATTCCAGGGTGTTGTGCTTGACTGGCCTTAGTGCCACTTGCCTGATTTCACTCACTGGTGAAATGTGTTGGGGTTTTTTTTAGCATGGAGATTGGTGTTTGAAGTTCAGAAGCCAGGTGAGATTAGAGGAAAGTTTGTGGGAAAATCTTGACCACTCCCAAGAGGTAACTATTTACAACTTTGTGCAAACTGGTAGCCCGTATCTTTAGCATCCTGCAAACATAGCCCTTGAAGCCTGTAATACAAGGGAGTAACTTCTTATATGGAGCTGAACTTCTCAGTGTATTTATGATGGAAATCTGAATATGATTTGAAGTGGACTGTGTGTTCAGAGGAGTTGGTGATAACATCATACTTTGCCTGTTTGGGGAGGAATAAAGCCAGCAGAAAGTCGATGATCACTGCTCTCTCTGGGTAGCAAGTTGGATGCTTCCAGCGCCATGCTCTTGGTGTGAGAAGCAGAGGCTGGATCCCTCTTGGCGTGGCTGTTGCATGAGTCTGCATGCCCATGCTCATCTGCTACCTTGTGTGGTCTGGGTTCTGTTACTGCAGAACGTGCTGCTGTATGCAGATGATTTTGGTGCTTCCTTTTACCTTATGTTCTTTCCTATTGAAAAGTCCTGTCTCTTGGCAAGACTTTCCTATTGGTGTCATATGTCAGAATTATGAACTCCAGCTAACTGTTAGGATCTGTCACTGGCTGCCTGGTTAATGCTGACACCTCACTAGGGGATAAGGAGACCATTTTAAGAAGACCAAGCCTGAGACTGAGCGAGGTTACCTGCTCTAACAGGTTTATCATGAAGTTTGTAGTCTTCAACATTATACCAGACTTCCATCTCTTGGAAGAGGTTTTTATGCAAAAACTGCCGCTTTCATAACTAAAAATCGTATTTTTGGAGCATAGATTGGACTAACTTGAACTACATAGAAGATCATTAAGGTTGGAAAAGACCTCTGAGATCATCTAGTCCAATTATTACTTTTTAATGCTGATTATTTTGGGAGGGTCTCACAGATGGCCTTGAACAGTTCATGTACAAAAAGTTCATGGATCTGGTCTTTCTCCTAGTGCAGATCTGCACTGGTTCATGTTCAAGCCTCATGTAACCTCAGGAAGTATGACACAGATGTAATCACCCTCGAAACAGTGTCTGCAAAGGCCCACTTCTTGAGATGGTACATAGCTTTCTTGGAGCACAGGAAACTCTTGTCTGTTTAGGACATGCTTCTGCTTAGCTCTGATGCATTGCTGGAGCTGTCCTCCTCCTCCCTCCTGAAGCTGCACCAGCCGCCAGTTGGGAGACAGAAGGTTTTTGTGTGAGGTGTAATCCGTCAAAACACAAAGGGGCTGTTAACAGGAGTGTGACTTAGCCACAGGCTCTGTGCATCTTAAGAAAGATAAAAAACATCAGTACATCTCTCTGCTCTGGGAATCCTGCAACATGTACAGGTGAAGGCATGCCAATTAGGATGTGCTCTGCCATTCGTGAGGAGTTGTGACAGATGAGTAAAACCCTTTGTGCCCCAATTTACTCATCCAGTCATGATACCTGCTGCAGTAGCTGCTATAAAATCAGTGGAGCCATGGAACCCAATAAAACAGTCTGTCTGCCTTATTTATTGAGCTAACAAAGCAGCAGACTCCCAGAGAGGGTGTTCACACTGTAGATAAAAAGGTGGTACCAGCATATAAATGACATCATCTCTGCCACTGGGCACACCACATGCAGCTCCTGAACTCTGCAGGTGAGAATATTCCTGGAGACCTGAGACTGCACACCTTCATTAAATATTTTACACAAATATTGACTTCCTCATGCACACAAACCACAGAAAAGAGTGTTTGTACAATGAAAGCTGGTGTGCTACAAAATTAGTCACAGAGTCCCCTAAACATAAGGTTAGTAAATAGTTTCTCAAATAATAAACCATTTCAAGTCTCTATGGGAAAGAGACTATCCAAAAATTTGTGATATGTCCAGAATAGCTGTATATTTTTTTATTAGTTTCTTTCCTCTCATTTCATCATCTGGCTGAGGCACCACAGCAATATGCTGACCTTCCAGTTACAAGGCCATTTCAAGAGACTCTGCTTCATTTTGAAAAGAGAATGTGCTGTGTAAGATCCTGTTGTAGGAAATCAGTTAGCTCATTTCTGCAGGTGTCTTCCAACATTCCCAGGGTATTAATACACAGATACTGAATTTCTTTGTGTGGTGCCATCTGAAACCCAAATGAAAGGAGTAGCACAAGCAGGGCACCCAGTCTGTGGGTTCAGCTGGCTGTCTTCCCCTAAATATAGAAGGTTTTGAAACTTCATTTCTGAACTTTTCTTATTTCATCCCTGTGCAGTGTAGGACAAATTTTCTTGTACAACCTATGTGGACATTTTACAGGGAAGGTGATGGAAGAGAAGGTGGATAGCATCAGGGAGGTCTGTGAAGCCTTCCCAAGCCATTGTGCTATAAAATGATGAGGCAGATTCACCCGTTCCCAGCTGGTAGTGATCTTAGCATGGAACAGTCTGAGAGTCTCTTTCTGAGCCATTTTACACTGTGGGGAAGTGTGAAGCTCCTGTTTGGACACAGTGCTGGTCAGAGCTGACTTCTCTGTTATGTATTACACCGTGGGAGCTAGCAGACTTCCATGTTAACCTCGAGGGCAAAAAGCAGTAAATCTAAAATGTGTTGTCTCTGAATGTGGAAACAGCTGCCCAACTGTGTCATCCAAGTTTCATCAGTTCTGGGAAAGAGAGCTGAGCATTGAGGACAGGGCTTGGGACTCTTGACTCCAGCAAGTGTTTTAGTTCAGGTGTTCTCTGTAGTGGGTACAGTGCATGTGCATGGTGAGGTCTCAGGTACAGTGCCATTTCTGTGATAGGGATAAAAAGAGTGGATGAGTCAAGATGAAAGAGACTGAGATTACAGGGGAAGTGAGGAAAGAGAGAGTAAGAGACTTGATAGTTGAGTGGCATGAGGAGATAGAGGGCCAGGGTGAAATAAGGGTCTTAAGACTTCCTGATGTTCCTCCAACCCAGGATTTCCTCTCATTGCATGGTTAAAGCTGTTGCATCTGATTCTGTGCAGGGTAGAAGAGGCCACAAAAGCAGATAATTGTGAAGGGAATAAGAAGAAGGACTATTACCAGCTTCCTATTCCACGGGGAAATATTCACTTCCTGCAGACATGGGAAGAGACACTGCAGTGCTGGGAAAAGGTGCTGCAGGTGAGTATTACTCTGGTATTTACTTTGCAGGGTCAAGGAGCAGAAACTCCATAGCAGGCTGGTACACAGGGTTTGTGGGCCACTGCCATCAAATGTCTCCCTCCCCAAGCCAGGAACAGCTTCTTCCTTTAGGCTTGTCTGGCTTCGGGAACACATTCCTGTGCCAGGAAAGGTCCCCACAGGGGTAACTCAGGTGTGCTGTGAAAGTTATCTGTCTCCATAGGAGTTCACACACCAGCAGAGAGAGACAGTTATCGGAAAGGAAATGCTTGTGTTCTGGACAGGGACTGTCCAGGCTACTTTCAAGCATACACAGTCTCTAAGTGAAGAAGGCTTTTGTCTGTGTTGCAGCCTGGGCAGGTTGTTGGCATTGACATGGAGTGGAGGCCTTCATTTGGCATGGTTGGGAAGCCCCGTGTCTCTCTCCTTCAAATCGCTCTGAAGGATGAGGTGTTCCTGCTTGACTTGCCACGGCTTCTTGAGCAAGCTGAGACGGAGGGTGAGAAGGAGAAGCTTCCCCATTTCATCCAGATGCTCTATTCAGATGCAGCCATCACTAAATTAGGTAATGTGTCTCTTCTCCCTGCCTCAGGTCTTTACACAGCTTATTTTGTGTAATTCCTAGATCTTCTTGGGGTTGTCATTCTCTAAATCCTCTTATCATGGAACCAGCTTTTGTAGCCCTGGGTATTCAAATACTGCCATGCCAGGAAGCAGGGTGACCAGTGTAACTGGGAATGTTAGAAATGTCTCCCCATTTCACGTCAGACCCAAGATTTCTGATTTAGCTTACCCCCTTGGACTTACGATTGTCTTAGTTCCCTCCTAAACCCCAACTTGAACCCAACCTTCAGTGGTGTAGGGAAGTCTGCCATCGAGAGCTTTCTGGATTTGCTGGCCCTGTCCCAAAGCCGCTGTACTGGACACCAGAGCTCTCTGGCTTACCATACCTGATTTTAGATTCTGTTTGGAAGCTTTTGGCAGGAGTTGTTAAACCTAGACTTCAAGGGCAAATTCATAATTGCCTTTCACTGACCTAGCAGTTTTTAAGTAAGTTGATCCTAAACTCAGCATTCTTCATCCACCTTTTCTCTCCCAGTCTTGATCTGCAAGAGTATCTCTTGGGAACAGGAGAGACGGCAGTCTGCCTTATTCCTTATCTGAACAGTCTTTCCACCAGTGTTTATACATATATTGTCAGCATTTTGACTCTGAATTAGAAAAAGCTGCGGTGCATTAGCCATGATTTGAGTTTTCCTACCTGTGTGATTTGGGCTTTTTTTTTTCTCCAGGTTATGGGATGTCTGGAGACCTTAGCAGCCTTGCAGCTACATGGTCTGCTTTGAAAGACACAGATAAGCAAGCACAAGGTGTGGTAGACCTACTCACAGTAGACAAACAAGTAAGGATGAACACATGAAGATATGGAAAATTGTCTCCTGTGTATGCTCATAGATAACTGTCATGAATTCACAGCATTGTCTTTTTATTTCCTGTATTGCCAGGGAGATGGCTAAATGACTAAATAAACCTTTTCCACTTACAGTTTCAAGGGTAATGTGATTCTGTACAGAATTTAGTTTTCATTAATTAAAAAGTTAGAGCTTGATATACTAATAACCTTTTTCATAGCCTTTATAACAGCTATGAAAAAGCAATTGAAATGGAGACATAACCCCAATCAGCTAGGACAACGTTTCTGAGCACAAGTCATACTTGAAGTCGGTAAGAGTAAATTCTTGTAGAAATTCTGACATTCCAAGATCATGCAGTATTGAAGCAGATATTATGGAGTTAATGATTTGTAGAGAACTCGTAATGCTCGTAGGAGGGCTGCTGGTGGATTCAGCACAGGAATTTCTGTTCAGCTGAAGTACAGCTGTCTCTGGGTTTGCACACAGTAGTTTTTAGCAGTCTGCAGAGATGTTAAGGACAACCACTTTAGTGGGTAAAATTTACAAAGTGTGTTTAAGACTGTGGGTTGGGGTGAACCCAGATCTGTGGGACTGATAGCTTAACCTGGGAAATGCTGCAGGGTCTGAAATACCTGCCAACAGTTATTGCCTCAGTTTAGTCTGAGAAATGGCAACTGCAGAAAGGCTGTTGCCCACTGTGTTACAAGAATACCTTTTCCCACTGGAACTAGGAGGAGAAAGGTGCTGAACTACTGCTGCTATTCTTTTATTGAGTTGGTGCCCAACAGCCTCCAGCATGACTGAGCACCCTGAAAACCTCTGAGAAGTCATAGTCACAGTCACACTGCTCTGATGCAATGCTGTACAACAACACACTTTTTTTCCTTCACTGGCTATGAAACAGATTTCATTCCAGCAAGTGTGTTTGTTAAACAAATAACCAGATGCCATATATATCTAATGCCATCCCAGCCCTAGTGTGAGACAACAGGATTCAATATGCCAGGCAAGAGATGAAAATGATAGGGTTGCTGCATGGCCCACTGGAATAGGAGGTGTTGTGGAAGTTGTTTCACAACCATGTGTTTTATATCTTTTTCTCTCCATTAGCTGCAGAAGAGCTCCATTGACTGGAAGAAAGGTGTCCAGAAGGTCGATGTACTGTCCCCAGAGCAGAGCTACAAGGATAGAGGGTTCAGGCAGCCAGAGAAAGGACTCAGCCTCTTGGTGCAACATGTGCTGGGGAAACCTCTAGATAAAACAGAGCAGCTGTCTAACTGGGAGAAACGGCCTCTCCGGGAGGAACAGATCCTCTATGCAGGTCTGGTCACTGACTCTGTGACAAAGTGCTACAGATTGTCGATTACAAGCTGTATTTGTCTGTTCTCTGTCACCAGGAAAATCGTTAAGTAGCAAATGAAGAAAATGGCTTTGCAGATTAGTTCCTGTTCAGAGAAGCCAGCACATGTTATGTTTATCCTTTTGCGGACATTGCTTTAATGGTTGAAGTTTAAACTGTCCAGTGATTCATTATTTCCCTTATGAAAGAATTCCTGTGCTTTGCAGTTTTTGTCTGATGAAACATCATCTCAGTGGAAACTCCTCTCAGTAACTGAAAGGAAGAAAGTCCACTTCCTTCTGTCTCATTTCACAGCCTTTCTGGGAAACAAGTGCTGTGTTCATTAATGGGTAGACATGGTGTCAGAAACTGCAGCACAGAATCCATACTGTGGAGGGACCAGTGGAGTTTGTTGCTGATTACCCCAGAGTCAGAAGTCTGGGACTAAATCTTTTCCTGAGGCATCAGAGGACAGTCTGCTGAAGCAAACTATCCTTTTGTTAAATTCTGCTGTCCTTGAAGCTGACACAGTTCCCACAAAAGTTAATCACCAGGACTTGTAAAACTGGCTTGGAGACTTAGACAGTTCCTGTTGCAAGGAACAGAGGCCGCATGGCAGCGCATGTGGGCAGGTGATTGCAAACAACTTGGTTATTAATTTTTAAGATATTTCATCTAATGGGGAAGTTACCTTCCCATAGCTGAGATGCGGTAATAAACCCTGGGCAAGCTGCTGCTCAGTAACAATGGAGACTAAAATGGGTTGGCTGAAGCTGTCTTACATGGTGGTTTTAACAGGCATACTACAATTTGTATTACATTAGAGTCAGAGACAGCAGAGTGCCTGTCGCTTTTTTAGCTCCTCTACCTTCACTCTGTGATCATGTATTGGGTTATGATGCTCACTGAATCAGTAACAGAGTGCAGGATACAACATTAGTAAGTTGGAGCTTCACAGGTCATTTGTGTTCAGTGGTCCTCACAGGTGAGGGCTCTTCCTTGCATCAGGAAAGCTTCCGTTTTACTTATGAATGAAACCAGCTGAGGCTCATATTCCCTTATTTTCAGCTTCAGATGCATACTGTTTGCTGGAGATCTATGAGAAACTCTGTAAGGATCCAGCAAACTTTGGTCTGAGTTCAGACCTGACTGAGAGTCTGGTGGGAAAACCAAGCATAAAACCCAGGGCAAAGAAGCAGCTGAGTAAACAAGAAGTACCATCACCTTCTGGACAGGTTTGTAAACATCTTCAAAGAGTTGCATGTTGCTCAAGACCCCTGCAAAATCATATGTTGCCTTGTCTCTCAGTCATACTGTTAGCTATGCATGGCATGCCTGTGTGTAGTCTGTTCTCAGGACTATTGCAGCAAACATCTTCCTCACTCCTCCCCTTTACTGGTAAGGTGTGCTTTCTCCTTTGTGTGCCTTGGTTCAGCTTTCCCTGCAATTTTAGGTTTGTTTGTCTTTGCAAAATGTTGGTGCAGATCTGTGTGGCAGAATCCAGCTAACCTTGCTGGTAGAAATGCTCCTTCCACATTTCCTCAGTGGTGGAGGTTTGAATTTTGTGGCCTAGGTGTTAAATTAATGAGGTTTCAAAACTGTCTTCCTTACTTTTGCTTTTAACTGGGCTTCTACACTTTGATTTCACGTTGGGAATGCCTCCTTCATTGCATCTGGAGTAGAAGTCTGCAAAGTTAAAAACAAACAATCGATCAAAAAAGTCTTTCTGCTGATGGCTTGTCTCTGTCTCCCTGCCCACCACCACATACTCTATGACTCTCCTCCCCATGTAATGTGTGTTGTGATAGAGCCTTAGAACTGCTCTGGCTGTAACTTGGAGATGTGTGACTCTGCTTAAATATCTTGGAATGTGACTGGTCCCTCTCTCTCTGTACTAAAGTTTAACTTTTAAAATGCAACCATCCAGTTGTTTATGCACTAACAAAAACAGCAGAAACAGAGTTTTGTTTATTAACTGAAAAGTCTCACTGTGGTTGTGTATCCTTCTGAGTAGTCCCAAATGTGTATTTAGCTCCTGAAGTCGATACTACCTTCCATGGTGGGACTGAAATGCTATTGATGATAGCCACCTTTTCAGGATCCTGCTTATCAAATTTGTGTAAATCTACAGTATCCTGTTAGTCTTAGGCAGTAAAACACGAAGCTGCTCAGTAGTTTCCTAAGCACTGTGTGTTCATGGGAATATTTGTATGCTACAGCAGACCTGACTGGCTGCTGCAGAGATGGGAAAAGTAAGTACTTCAGGCTTGAATTACCTTATGAACTCACGGGTCATCTTTGTGTTCTGTTACAGTCAGATTCATTAACAGAGAGGTAGTTGGTAAAACCTGGACTGGGACTCAAAAAAGCAGACTTCTCCTGACACTGCATCCTGCATGACTCCAAGCTCTCTTTCCCAGTGTTTCCTGTGCACTATCTGAAGTGGGGCTAATGACACTATTCTCCTTTATAAGCTTTTTGCTCTCTGCTGGCATGAAACGTGAGAAAAAAGCTACATACAACATTGCTGGCCACTGAATAAACACTAGCTAAGAGCCAGCTGCTGCTCCTTTACATCTGTTTGAACACAAGCAGCAGCACAGGGTTAGTGTCTTCCAACTACCTTAACACTGAAGTGTCAGCTTGATCCATTATCACAGCACTCTGATGTCTCGGGGCACAGCAGCATCCACCAAGGTACTTGCAGGAGCCAGTGACAATCCAGTCTACCCAGTGCTGCAGAGCTTTGAGTGCATGTACCAGCTTCTGGGAGGTGCAGCATCACACAGACTGAGCTCTCAGATCTGAAGTAGTTCACATGGTCAGCCCAGGTGTATCTGCATGGTGTGCCACAGCATTTCCAGGCCAGAGTCAACTCCTGCAGAGGTAGCCTGCAGTGCTGCAGTAACTCTCTGGTTCCAAAGACAGTGTAGCCCTGCATAGGTGGTGGCTGTCTCCTTCAGTCATCCCAGCTGATTCAAGTTCCTGGAGGCAAAGCTGAACATTAGAGGTTCCTTAATAACTTCCCTTCTTCATGAATTTAGCTATTGTATTTCTGGGAGCCTCCCAACAACAGTCTCCAACTGCAGGAACTCCCCCAGCAGCACACATTTGAAATAAAATAAACAGAATTCAGGCACTGCCTATTTTTAAACTTCCAAAGATAACAAAGCTGACATGGTTGCTTTGTGTACCTGTTTTGCCCTCTGTCTGTCAGATCCCGTTCCCAAATCATAACTTTGGCACATGTATATTAATTGCAGTGTAATTTGGTAGGGGAATGGCAGTCTTGAAGATGTGTTTCTGTAACTTCAGGAAAATGAGTGTCTGTGTAGAGCATAGAAGGCCAGGTTGGCATTTCTCCAGGGAAAGGCTGCAGATCCCTGGTTGGGTGGCCAGCTGGCCAGTGAGTGAATGGCTAATTCAGAATTAGCCCCATTATGTGCTGCCTCCTGCCCAAGTGGTAGGTGGGCAATGTAGAGAGGACATAAAGGAGGTATTGCAGAGCATGGGGAAAATTGTAATCCAGGTGGTAGGGGACAGTTGGATTTGCCATGGCAGGTGAATGCAGGGAGGCAAAACACAAAAGTACTGGAAATCAGCCTTATGTTCTGCTGCTTACAGATCTCTTGCTTTTCTGTAGGAATGCAAAGGATCCAAAAAGGAGACCTCATGTCCCCCTGCTCCCATCTCCCCAAAGGAGTTCAGCGTGGTCTGCGATAACATGCTGCAAGGCCTCGGGCGCTATCTTCGCTGCCTTGGTGTAGATGTCAGGATGCTGGAGAATGAGGATGACCATAGGAAAGCTGCTGAGGTTAGTCACATGTGTCTGTTTATAGCTCCCATCTGTGCTCCTCGGGGAAGACCTGCTGCTTACTGAATGACTGCACTGGTGAGTCACTCGTGCTGAACAGGCAGTGGATTGGCAGGAGCTGCTCAGTGCATACTTCCTCCTGTGCCTGTTCTGAGAATCGGCTCTCTGGTTCAGTCTGAGAAGCTGTGCCATGTGTCAGATGGTATTAGCTGGTCCCTACAGTAGTGGGCTGTGTTATCTGTTTCCAGGAGATGGGAGATGAGCAGTGATGTGATCTCACACCTTGTTTGCATCTGTATGTTTGTGTCATTGAGAACTGGGATGTGTGAAGTCATTAGAACACAAGCAGAGTGTAAAGGTGTGACCTGCAATCTCAAGTGTCTTTGATGGGGAGGTGGTGGTAGATTTGTAACAAGACAAAAATCAGAGAAAGAAACCCAAAATTCATTTAGGTTTCTAAGGGACTCCAGTTTGGGCTTACAGGGAAGGTATTTATGTGCCTTTTGCCTGTGTCAATCAAGCAAAACCATAATCAAAAGATGGCTGTTCAATATGAAAAGAAACATTTCCATAAGGAATTGCCATGTAATGTCCTAGCTGGCTACCACATTGTGAGATGACTCAGAGGTGATCAGCCACAGCTTGCAATGAAATGTTTGGGAAAGGAAGAGTTTCTAACATACATGGGGGCAATGAACATTGATCTGGGCTTCTGTAACAACTTTGACCCTCTGCTTCTCAGAGGAGAGACACATGCTTCTTCATTTCAGACATACTTCTACTATGCCAGAAATTGAGATAGCCAGCCCACACAGCGTGTTGCTATCAAATGCGCACTGATCACCCAGCCTGGTGCACAGGATGTTTCCTCTTCACATGTCTGCATGGCCTGAGTCCTGGGCAGGCTCTAACTTCTGCAGAAATAATTAATATCTCGTCTCTGCCAAACTTGCACAAGTCATTTAAACAAACTAGTTCTTACTGCCTCCCCCCAGAGCCCCATCTCCGCTTCTCATCCTGATACCTTATCGTGCTATAGACAGGATGTTTTACATTGCTTTCTCTATGGTGACTGGACAAACATCCTTTCACTATCAAAAGCCCTTGGAGTGTTACTGTATTGCAGAGCCTTTGATCTGTGCTTGGATAATCAAAGATAAAAATAGACTCCTCCCACCCTGCTTTATATCTGGCTAGTCCTGATTTAATAAAAGTTGAATGTTGACCACCCTACACCCGAAAACTTGTAAATGGTATTGCAAAGGCCAGGAGAAGGGTTTGGGTCCTGGTCACTGAATACAAGATAGACAGTTTGGGTGTTGTCCCAACAGGGTCTCAAACTAGTGTCACTAGGATCACGTAAATGTGTACAGAGTTAGTATTTGTTCTTCATTAAAGTCTTTTCACTGAAATGATTTATCAGTTATATTACACATCTCCTTGTGCCAAGAACTCCTGAATTGCCTGGCATTTGCTCCTTATTGTTCTCATTCCTGTTGCTTGTTAAAGTGACCTCAGATGTTTGTAGGCAGATGGGTCTTGTCCTCTGTTATTTGAGATCAAACTTAAAAGCCTGAGAGCATTTTAGGTTGTGCTTCGGCAGCTATGGATTTTTTTTGTTTTTTCTTTTAGACTAATGCGTGTGGCAGTAAATGGTTTGAGAAACCCCATTCCCAGGCTAAACTTGAGGTCTGTGTCCTGTGTACTGCTTTGTGTTGTGCTGCTATTATTGGCTAAATGTTTTATCTTTGACAACAGTTGTCATGGCAAGTTTATCATGCCAGATCTGCAATCTCAGATCTGCCAGCCCTTGAGAGCAGGACTTCTAACACCATAAGCCAGTGCATTCCCCTGTTGGTCCATATTTAGATGTTGTGAGATTACATGGGTTTGCATTCTGTGTATAATGGTGCCATTTAATTAGGACTTGACTGGAGAAGTGACTGATTAAAAGTTACCTGTTATAAGCACAGACACAGAAAATCTTTAAAAATGGAGAAATAATAGAAATTCATACTGAAAATTTCTCTGGTTAAATCTGTCTTTATGTTGAAGGCAAAGAGCTCACAGTCCATCTTTTTATATAAAAACATTTTAACGTCTGTACATGAGCACCAGCCTCTCTGGGAAGAGCAGCTTTGTGTCCATGTATGGGTGCAATATCATTTTCCAAATCTTCTCATTCAGTGGGGTGGCAGTAACATTTTTACCGTGTTGCATTTATATCCTAGCTGCTGTAGCACAGTGCATACAAGTGTTTGGCAAAGCAGGTGTGCAGCTGGGGGATGAAATTTGTACCAGATGTGCTGGACGAGCTCCTTTACCTGACTTTAGCAGCCTGTGCACTGAGAGCCAGAGGGATTCAGCACATGCTTTCCCTGAAACATGTCCTTGCTTGGCAGCACTGCTCCAGTCCTGCACCTTGGGTACGAGGCCCTTCTGGAGGGCCTTGGGTAGTGGCCCAGGCTGGTCCAAGCCTGGCTCCCTGCTGTGTGGTAAAATAGGGAGGCCTCTCTTGAGAAGGGCTGTATGCATCCAGCTGTTCCTTACCAGGGGCTTCTGACTCCATTCTGAGGTAAAGATTGACTCCATTCGGTAAAGAATGTGGAGATTCAATCTCTCTTATGCAGCATTCTTCTGTGTGTGCAGCTGCCATTACTTGGAGTAAGCCACCTTTTGCATTTGCACTTATTCCTATAAGCAACATGTTATTTCCAATTAATACATTTTTCTTTACTTAAATCATGTCCTATGCCTGTTGTGTTTCTAGCCAGCTCTTCCAACTTGTCTTCTGCAAACTTCTCTTTGCAGAGAATCTAAACCTATCCTTTGGGACTTCTAGATGGATAATTGGAAGGAGGTGGGAAAGTTTCAGTGGGTGTTCCTCTTTTCTCTGCAATTTTGCAGAATCAGGTAGAGCTGTGTGATGCTTCTCATACTAACCTTAAAGGATGACCCACCAACCTGTATAGTGGCTACAGAGGATCTTGAAATGTTATAATTCAGGAGTGGAGCAGAAGCTTATAAGAAAATTTTCATAGTCTCTTAGGTCGCTAATTTCTAAGAAGAGACTTGGTGGAATCTCAAAAGCCCGTCAATTGAGTTGTGCATTGGTTTGTTTTATTTTTTTAATGGACTGTGCTTTTGGTCTTCAAAATCATCCTCATCTCTAAGAATAATTTGCATGCTAAGGCAAACCTGGTATCTTCTGAAGTGTGATAATAACCAGAAGGCTGATAGAACTGGCTTCCTGCAGCTCCCGTGGTGTAGAAGGTTCCCTTGCAAGGTTTACACCTACTTCCCCAAAATTTCACGTGAACCAGCAAGTTGGAGAGGAGGGACAGGCTTGGATGGATCTCAGAAGCCAGTCAGAGCAATGTGCACCTGGATCTGAATTGGCCCTGGAGCCATGGGACACAAAGGGGACTAGTACTGCAGTGAGCAGAGCTTCATGTAATGGGGGAATCTAGTCTCTGATCTCATCTCAGCTTTGAATATCTTTTTCCATATTTCTGACATAAACGACGTTCTTCAGGTTTGCTAGTCTTTTTACCTCCCCACCAGTCTGCGGAGGAAGTAAGTGAAGAACTGTTCTGCCTTTAAGATCAAAACTTTGTTCTTGATGTTTGGTCAGCAGGAGGAGAATATCTTTCATTGGAGATCTTGATACAAGGTCTACATTAAGAAACAAAATTGGGTCGATGGTTTTGGTATGGTACTTAAGGCCACATTATGAAATCGTGCAGTAACTCTGTACAATTTACGGTTTTCAGGAATGCTGAAGAGAAGTCTAGGGTTGAAATACCAGCAGTACAGCAAGTGCACTGCAGGACTGGACTGAGTGTGTTCATAGCTATTAAGCTCTTTACTGTCTGTTTTAAAAGAGCCTGAGAATAACAGGTAGGGGGCCTTAGGGCTGAATTGAGGTTTGTGATCCACTTCTCTAGTGGATCCTTGTCTGGGTGCTTTTCCAGCACACATCCTGGAACAGATGCTTTCTGTCCACTCCCTTTTTGTCTGAACTGGGCCCTTGCTGGCCTAGGCTCAGGATCACTGCTTCATCTCTGCCACTGCAAGGGTGGGTCACAGCTTTTCCTGGAGTGCTGCCTTGCAAAGGGAGCACTGCAGTTTGCCTCTTCAAGGACATATAACATTGCCCAAGATGTGTCGTGCACAGGCTTGGCAAATTTTAAATTTTAAATTACAAATCTACAGCCTTGTGCTGCTGTTTTTTGAAACCTTCTTTGGCCTTAATTCAGGATCCTTCAGGTTGTCACAAATCATTCTGCCGCCAGTGCTGGCTTTGAAACATAAGGTCTCTATCTGACCTCTCTCATCAGTCATAGCCCTTCCAGGTCTCTTTTGTAGTAATTCATTTGAGTTTGTTCATCTCTGTAAGATGAAAGTTGGTTGAACAGACAGGCACATTAAGGGCTAAAAAATAATACAGTATTATTAGGGAGTGCTTTCTATCCAGAAGATCTAAGCCTTTTCCAGAGGAAGTTGATATTATCTTTTTAATAGATTGTGAAACTGAGGCCAGTGCCCTCTCTGCAGCACTTGGGATGGAGCAGAAGTCCCTGACACCCACTGTAACACACTACTCTGACGGTTCTATCCTTTTATTTGCATCTCTGAGCACACATCTCCTGGACTCTCCAGCACTGCCTTCCGTTATTTCTTTCAGAGGAAAAGAAGGAATTGTGCCCTTTTCTCCAGCACATATCATCTGTGGTTTCAGTCAGATGTGTGCTATCACATGGCTTTTCTGGCTCTGTGTGCTTCTCCCAGTTGTTGTTCCAGAGGCAGAAAAACATGCTGGAAGAGTTATTGCTTTTCTCTTTTTTTATTTGATGTTCTTTGCCTGTCTCTGCAGAGCCATTTAGATAAGGGGATTTATCAAGCTTGAACTGATTAACCCTGGATGCAGGAAGTCAGAATGGAGTGTTCCAGCTGTGAAATCCTCAGACTTACCCTGAAGCACACATGGGTCTGAAGGAATTTCACATCTCTTTTCCTTTGTCGGCAAATCACTGTGGTGAACTTTTGCTGTTGCCTTACTGGACTTCTCTTACTAATGCGCCATGAGTGTGGTTTGTTGGAAGGGCTATTCATTAACTGCGTGTAGTAGGATTGCATGCAGTATGAGGTGTCTCTGCTGCCACTTCAAGGTTCCTGTTCCTGGAGATTTTTTCACCTTTACTGAGATAGAAGGTTGATTTTGATAGAAATCCAGTCATTTTGCCTGTAGGAAGATGCTTTAGAAGTTGTTGCCAATTGCTTTCTCAGTGCAGAACTGGCAGCCAAAGAGTGAATTCACAAAAAAGGGAGGAAAGTGGCTACCTGAAAGGTCAAGATAGGAAAAAAATGGTTACTTAGTTGACTGCACGGGGAGTTTGTGCCCACAGAGTCTTTAAGAGAATAGCTATCCAAGATAGAGTTTAAAAATCTTCGTTTGTTTTTTTCGGTGTTCCCTGGCTGTGTTTGGTGGTGTCAGCTTGGGAAGTGCAGCAGGATTCTGATCTGAAATGTGTCCTCCTGCCGGGGTTAAAGAGTGATCCAGAGAGAGCTTCTGAAACTCTGATCCAGAAGAGAGGCCTCTGTGACACGCATCTGGAAGCAGTGAAAAATATGAGGGCTTCCAACAGAATCCAAGCCAGAGAAGAGAAATAACCTCATGCCTACCTCAAAGTGCCAATCTCTTGTCACCACTAGCAGAGCTGAAGTGCTGGTTCACATGGGAATCCTTCTATCGCTGTGGCCATGAAACTATTTCCCTCCTACAGGAGAGGGTGAAGGGGTGGGAGGGAGGGATGTCATTTAATCATATGAAGATCAGTCACACTTTCATCCTAGTGAAGCACTGCAGTTCCAGATTTAGTATCTCCTTTTGGCACCAAACCATTTGAAAGTGTCTCTTAGTCTATTGCAAAGGTCGGAAGTGAGGGTAATGAGTCCCCTGATAATTCAGCACAGATCTTTCCCTTGAAGGACAAGACCTCTGATAAAAATGCAGGATTGCAAATCAGGAGGTGATAAACTCTAATGGAGATGTTCTTTGCAGCCTGGAAAGGGTGCATAATTTCTGTATGTCTGCTCTTGGGCTGCTGGGAGAATAACACCGTCTTATCTTTAAGGAGTGGAGTGAGCATTGTTCTGTTAATGTCTATGAAGTTTGCAGACACATTTAATGGTACATTTTTTTGCTGGAATTACCTGCTTAAGTTATTTTTCCTTTCTCCCCTGTGCATTGCAAGCAGAACTGTTTGCTTCTTTGTGAACCAGACTGGGGAAATAAAAATAGTCTGGGTTAAGGAAAAACAAACACAAAGATAAAAAGGTTTTTGATAGGATTATTTCAAGGTGGATCAGTTCCCTGGGCCATCTGCAGTGCAAATGCACAAGTAGCTTGTTCCAGCACATGTGAGGCAAGGCAGGTATTGGCAGAGAGGGGACATGTAGTGAGCAAGCGATACCTTGAGCTGCTATTGCTGCAAAGAGCATATTGTTGAACCAGACCCAGATATTCTTGGCCTAGTGTACGTCAACACTGGAGAGAAAGACTTGATATTGCCAGTTCATATTCTCTCTGCTTTGACTGAAAGGAAAGCTTGAATCCAGTGTAACTTCAGCTCGTGTTCATTATGATTTTTACTGTTTTTTCCAGATTGCCCGGCAGGATGGAAGAGTCATTTTAACCTCTGGACTCCCATATCAGACTGTAAGTGTTCTGAGATTTTGGCATTTTTCTGCATTGTATCATTGCATCGTCTGGGATGTGCAGTGTAGAGAAGAGGAAAAGTCAGTTGTGAATGCAATAGCAGGCTTGGATTTTTCATGTTTTCTGCACTAAAAACTACATTAAGGGTGTTGAGAGGTTTGCTATTCTGAATGACCAAAGCTTAGGGTGAATTTTTTTTTATACTCAGCACTGCATTAGCAGGGAGAACGATTGCTCTCCATTCGGGTGGGGGGTAGAAATCAAGCCAAACAATCAAGAACAAAGTGTTTCTGTTTGACCTCACTGGCAGGTGAAACGCAGCTTAATTCCCATGCTTTTTATCACAAAGATTCTTGTTTACTGACTGGCTCCACACTGACATAGTTTCAACACTTAAAGATGTTTCTTCAGGCTTGGAAGGGAGAGAATGGAAGTCACTAAGCATGGGGCCCAGCAGAAGCTGTAGTGGTTTTTGTGTTCCTACAGATATACAAAAAACCCAAAGCAAAACTCAACGTTACCTCAGCACCTGATGTTCAGAGCCCTTCATGAGACACACTTCACAATGGAGTATTGGGGGAATATACCACACCTGTCAAGTCAGTGGTTGCAACGTTATGATGCAGCAGCAGGTCCTTTGCACTTTGTTACTGCCCGAAAATTCACTTGGAAGAGTGAAACTATTCTGGATTGCACACATGAGCCAGAGTGCAGGACCTCTCTGTTACAAACAATCAATATAAAAGCTCCCAACTACTTAAGTAGCTAGTTGGAGTATTTGCAGAATGTAGGTTGCTAATTTCCTACATAATAGCTGAGCATTAAATACTCCCCCTATGGTGAGACACTGTGAGGCAAGTGCAGCCATGCCACGCTACAGGTTCCTTATCTGGACTGCGGTTCCTTGAAACTACAGTTGATGTAATAGGTAATTCAGCATCCAGCATAATCTTACTTGGCAAAACTTTAATTTCAAAGTACTGTGTGGAATTGCAAAAGGAAAGTAACTGCTTCCCAGTGTACAATACTGTCCTGGGAAATGTCTGGTTCCCAGCGTTTCTTTGCCTTTGTATGCCTTATGCAAGGACAGAATGGCTCTGCTAGGCTCCTTTACTTACATATAGCTGATCCTACCTCGCTGCGAAAAGTTCATAAAGGTGTGTCTGGAACTACCCAGTGCTTGTTCCCAGATACAAACTTGTCTGCTAAATGTGGAACAAACATCAAGGTACTGTCTGCATCAACCACTTCAAATTCATTGGCCATCAGTGAACTCCACATGAAACAGTGTATAAACTAGAAGGGCTGAAGCAGTTAAACTGTCATTGGACATCTTCTCCATCATTGTGCTTTTGCATACTGTGTATGGTCTGGCCAGGTTTCATGTGAAAGATGTGATTAAATTAAGTTTTCGCTTGCTACCCCTGTCAGCATCACACCACCAAATTATAAGTTGAAGGGGACTTGGGCAATTGTATTTCATATATATATATAAAAAGTGCTGCAATGCTTCAGTAGTCTCTGAGCTATTGCAGCAGTGGCTAAGTGTTAAATTACCAATTGTGCTTGTTAGATCAAAATTTGGACACATACTAACTCCAAATATTATTTGTAATTAAAACCAAACCAAGTGTATTAAGACAAAAACCCCACAGATCGTGATGCATGGAGTGCCTCATTTATTGTCTTTTTGGTTTATGACTTGTCTTTTGAAGCTGCAGTCCCAGGTAGCAGAAGGAAGGTGCTACTCTGTGAACTGCTCAGAAAAAGCAAAAGAACAGGCCCTGCAGGTTCTGAAGCACTTCAACGTTCAAGTATCCCTGGCAGATATCTTCAGCCGCTGCCAGGTAGGACAAGGCTTGTTTAAGTTCATTTTGCTTGCCTTTTTGTGCACAGCAGGCACTGCTTCAGCTTTTGGGGTCTTGCACTCAGTGTCTTCTACTTGGTTCCCAAGATTCCTGCTTGAACTTTGGCAACATCTTGCAAAGCTGTGAGGAGTTCTAAGTGTGCTAACATCCGTCAGAAGCGTTGATGACTAAGTCAGAAGAGGAGAGGCACTGCATCTGCAGTTTTGCTAGAAACTCTGCTGTTGTTCTGATTTTTGGTACTTGGCACGTGTTTTGGCATTGACTATCATGGTTATAGTCTCTTTGTTGCTGTGTTCTCTGTCTAGGACACATGCTGTTTTAATTGTAAACCATGTTTAATTATGGCTCTGTGATTCTGATAACATTTAATTACTTTAATAGGAGGATTTTTTTTTAGGACTGTTTTTTTTTTTTCAGAAGCTGTTAGGTTAATTCATGTCCATGCTAGCTGATGACTCCAGATTGTGTTTGGCACTGGATATCTGTGGATTGTTGTTAAGAAGGAAATTTAATTGTGTTAGCTCAAATCTCCATCTCTTCCAATTTCACTCTTCTATTTGTTACAGTAACACGCTGAAACTTATCCCTTCAAAAACTGTAATATAAATGAACTTGCAACTTTAACATCTCTCATGTTATCAGTGTTTAAAGAGAGAAAAGAAGAAACTGCAAATCTGGCTAGAAAAAGAGCTTTCTCTTAGGAATAAACAAGCCAGCTGAACACTTCAGTGACGTCTGGCTCAGTGCCTTGTGGTCAAGCTCGCAGGGTCTTCTGGCGTGGTGGAACTGTGCAAGTGTTGTAGCAATAGCAATGACTTCTGCACAAACACACTAGAGAGCATTTTTCAGACCTCTGCTTATATCTGATGTTAGTTGTTGAAAATGTATATGTAACTTTTAGACAAAATGAGAGTTGTCCAGCCGTGCAGGTTGTCTATGAGAGAGGAATGATGTAACACCATGCAGATTGGATCGACATAATATGGGTTGATTTTAGTTCAGGATAAATGTGTATATTCAGATATAAGATACTGCATTCAGTCTTGCGGTTTTATTGTTCCAAGAACAGATTGCAGTTGTTATATAGTAGCACGCTGGCTTCTTTGCTCTTAAAAAAAAAACCAACTAAAAAACCTTGTGGATTCTCTGATTCCCTGAGATCCCATAAAATAGCAGTGTTCTTCCTGATGGTTGTTGAAATACCACAAGAATAAGCACACACAAAAAAACATGCTGCAGAAAACTCTGTGATATCTGTAATAAGTGCAGACGACTGTGCAGCATCTGATATAAAACTGACCCCTTGCCCATGATCTGGAGTCTGGAACTGTTTAACTATATAGCTTTTTAGTACGTGCTGTCTTAGTTTACAATATAAATAGGGGTAATCAATCTGGCTAGGAATATATACTAAGTTTTCTCTTACTTCCAGGAGAAATGCCTTCCCTGTAAATTTTGGTGGTAGAACAGCTGCATGTTTTATACCACTAGGCATGGGAAGATGCTATTATTTGTCAAACTGCTTTGTGTTCTGAATCATACATTTACCTACATTTAAGGCTTTGGCATTTTGGAGCTGATGTTGTTCAGCTGTCCTCTACAGACTGTACAATTTTCGATAATACGTTGCTGTCACTCTTGAGGAGAATCCAAGCTCTTACAGCTGCACGTGTCCAGCAGACGCCCAGACAGTTACACTGGAGTGCTCAGCACTGCAGCTCTCAGAAGGTCTGTGTGCAAGGGGGAGAGCAGTGGGCAGCTGGTTGAGAAGGATCATACTGTGTAACTGCAGAGCATTGACTGCCCATGTAAAAGATGGCAAATTTCTGCTTTTAAGAGGGTGCTCTTGGGCCACTGTGGCCAACAGAGACCTCAGTGCTTCATTTGTAAGTTCTTTCTAATTCTCTGCAAACCTAATTGGGCTTAATTAGGATGGAGGCTAGATCCTTAAACTGCTGAGCTGTGCCTTTGGTACTGCCTATTCTGGTCTTTAACTGGGTTACAGACCTCAGGACTTGAAACCTGCTTTGAGGTCTGCCACCTCCTTGCAGAAATGTGTATTGCTAAAGGGTGATGAGGGTTTCAGCTGTCCCTGTAGCAGGGGAGTGCTGATGGAGTGCAAGCTGGGGCCTCGAGAAACACCCAAGTGCTGCTGCATATGTGCTCAGCAGAAGGAGGAGGCTGGGTAATACTTATTCTTAACCCAGGCCACTGTCCTTTTTCTTCACCTTCATGGAGCTCAGCTGGACAGTGTCTGAACTGAGGGCCCAGCAGCAAAGAACAGTCCTGTTGTGCTTGCCGGAGCGCTGGAGATGAGTTATCAGCTGCAATCATCCATTGTAGATAAGCATTTTCTGTGTGTCACAGGAAGCAATGTGGCATCCTGCCTGACTCTCTGTCTCTTGGAGCAAGGGCTTGTTTTGTCTCTTGGGCTTCTATTCTGTGAATTATTTGAGTCAATATGTCAGCAAATATTGTTGCTGTAACAATTAATGCGTGTAGTGCAGAGCACATGGTAAAAATAGGTCCCAATTCAATGTTGTACCCAAGATCACTGTAAAATATGTTTCCTCTGTCAGCTCCCTCAGCAGGGATGGATGGTCTCTCTTTTGCAGATACAAAGAATGGGCTTGCTTTGTAACCCTGCCAAAATACTGCCTTTTTCTGTTAAAACAATGTCAAACACCGGTTATCTTTGTCTGACCTACAGTAGCAAGTGCATGGAGAATTTCGCCCATGGGCTTCATGGCATTTCTGCTTTCAGTTGTGCTGGGCTTCAGCTTGGTTGCTCTGGATTAAAAGCTCCAGAAATGGAGACTGCTGCTGGCTGTGTCAGTTATGGCCTTCCAAGTATGATCTTCCTGTTGCATGTGTCTCTCAAGTGCTGTATCTTAAGGACTCCATGATGGTCATGGCGAAGCTTTAGCCAGGCCTGGTGTTGCCTTCAGTGAGGAATGTTTTAGGGGTGCTGGGTGAAAATAAGGTAAATTCTGTCTTCTGGTGACATGCAATCAT
>VZTL01031602.1:0-23340 GCA_013400535.1 Scopus umbretta
CCAAAAGACATGCATACTCTGGCCAGTCCGGCATCTGGGTGGCAGACCGGGTCTGATACGGTCGTAATGGCAGCTGGAGGAGCTGCCTGCAGATATTACACACAGCTGAAAGAGGTCTCGGCCTTCGGTTCTTCCCAAAGACGGGATACATACCTGGTTTGGATTCAAGGTGCAAATGATCTAGCCATGATTAATGTGTTCAGGACAGAAATAGAAATGGAGGCAGGGAGGATGGCAGTCTTATCATTCGGCTTCACATAATTTGATTTCACTGATGCCCCATCCACTATCTGATTGCTCTTTTCCTATGTAAACCCAGCCAAACCAGGAGGCTTTTGCTCACAGGCTTTTAGTACTATTTTATTTGGCAGTTATGGAATAAAAGAATTTTAGTATTGCCTTAGAGTTTCTCCTGACATCTATCACAACCAATCCAGCTCATATGTGGGTGAACTGTGTTTTGATCCAATTATAAAATTCTATTGGAGTCTTGTTACATTCTTATCCCATGTGCACGTTGAAAAATTCAAGAGCAAAAGAAAATTCTACAAAATGTTTCTCATTTACTGTAGGCTTGGAGACACAAAACTGCATCACACAGTCATTTGTGGAGGTTAATAGCAAACCAGAAAAACAACATATTCTTCAGGAAAAAACCCCACCCCGTTAATCAGCAGCGAGATTTAGAGGGGGAATAGTACAACCTGTGTGTAGATATTATTGTAGGTAGTCTTTGGGGGGACAGCCTCACTTTTGTTAATTGTAGCAACAAGAACTTTGTCGGTGCTCATCACAGCAGTTACGATGACAAAGGATCTGCCAATTCGAAGACATTTCTGAGGAGGCATAAAAATGACAAATTTGAAGAGAACCCAGACACCAAATGACCAAGGCAACACAGCTAACATCCCAATGGATTATAATGACTAGAATACTTAAAAACGGAGATATTTACACACTCTTAGTATCTCTATAGCAAAAATGCATTATTAAATCAACAACCCATATGCTATTTGATTACCATGATGCTGAAGTTGATCTAGGATATTTCTGGCTCAACACTTCCACTGTCTTTGGGCTACAAAATGTAATAAAGGGAATTAGGCGTCTCCCTTGCTCATCTGCTATAGAAAGCCATGCAGAGGCGTAGTTTCACAAACAGAGTGCTGCTCCCAGGAGAGGAAATACGCTTGCTCCAAAGCTTTGTGGCTCCATCCTGGTGGAGTCTCCCACACACCTACAATCAGAATCCCCACCCTAAAGCTGTGTGATGAAGAAGATGCCAGGACCAAGCCAGCAGCCTTGGGCAAGCGCCGGTCGCCCTGCAGCCAAACCACAGTGACAGTTCCAGGGCCAAGCCTGGAGCTCAGACTTCAGCTGGGAGCAGTTCAGCCACATGGAAAAGCCAACAGCTCTTTGAGTTTCCCAAATACTGCTTGTAATTCATCCCTTTTGGGTCTGCAGTGATCTAACCTGCTGCAAAAAACACCGCACCAGCTACCCCCAAGAGCAGCCGCTGTGTGGGCAGTGTTGGGATGGACCTCTCTGTCTTGCCCGGCCGAGGTGAGCCCCTGAGGCCACTGCTCTCCAAGGCAGCAGCAAGCCGATGCCGGGGTCGGCCAGGGCAGGGGCAGCCTCACGGGGTGCTGGTTGCGGGCACCCCGCAGGGTGCTGGGCCGGCTCAGCCTCCCCGCAGCGGCACGGGGAAGCACGCGGGGAGAAGCTGGAAGGGGAGCACCCAGCAGCAGCCACCAAGGCTGAGCCACCCAGCCGCTTGCAAGGGCGAGAGGAGGGCAGCGTGCATGTGTGCTCGTCTTGGTTGCATCCGTTTTGCCTGTCTGTGATTCCAGTAGCTTGGTAGATAGTCCCGTTTTCCTTATTTCTGAGGGGACAGACAGGTTGTTGGTCTCCAGCTCTGGAACGCCGTCTGTGTTTCTGCGCCCCGTGGGAGGCTGACAAACGTGGCACCTCTCCCCGTGGCTTCCCCCGGTCACTCTGAGCCCCGTCATTAAGCTCTGCCACAGAAATCTGTTTAGTCACAGAAGCAGATTGCTTCCATGAAGCGCAGAAATGTAATTTGCCAGTACTTACACTACAATATTAAATACTAGCATGTAGCTCCTTCACCTTTTCAGTTCTTTACAGCAAAAAATACTTGGTGTGAAATCCTGCCTCTACAAGGGTCGATGATAAAATCTGCATCAGCGGCAGAGCAGCTTCTGCCCTTCCCGTGGTGAGTGGTTTTATTGGCTTTGCATTGAAAGCTGTTCCAATACATCAGTGCTTTCGTTGCCTGCCCAGAGCGCTTGTACCCTCGCAAAGCTGGCGGACGGCTCCTCTCCATCCTTTCCCTCGCCCCGGCCTTGTCCCGTGCAGAGGGACAGCGTAGTGGCAGCCCTCGCTGGGGTTGGTTCTCCGGTGGAAATGACGGCCGCGTCGGCTCTGAGGCAGAAGGCGCTCCAAGTGCAGCCGTAAGCCACCACGCCTCACCCGAGGCTCCAGCCCGCTGTAGTTAATCATTAAATAATTCCCCCGGTGATGTTATCCAGTGCTGATAAATTACAGATTTCATTGTTTTGCCTGGAGCAGCTTTAAATTGTGTTAATTTCATCCAAGATTGACACTGGCTTTTATTTCCTTTCGCTACTGTTTTGTCCTGTAAAGGCGACGCATGCTACAGACTTCAGATTGCTCATATAATTGGTACAATAGATTTTTTTTCCCATATTTTGAGAAAATTGTAATCAGAGTCTTTGGAATACCAAGAACTTTTAGATCAATACAATACTAATGATAGTGTATTCAAGGAGGAATATTACCACAAAGCCAATAGCTTTTAAAACAACCTTATTGCTGACCATGTTTGTTTTACATGTGATCTCAGAATGATTTCTAATTTTATACACCAGTGAATTTATTCCACCTACAACACACGTTTCTGACACAGGGTTTTCTCAAAAACTGAAGATAAAATACATTATACATCTTCCTGATATGCCAAACTATCATTGGTCTGATTCTCTCTTTTGGCAATGGAAAACATATCCCCAGGTAGTCCTATTCCGTTCATGCGGAAGAAAAAGGCAGTTTTAAGTTAGCTGGATCTTGATCAAGACTTTTTATGGCAAATTCCACCTATTTTGGAACAATGAACATAACAGTTCAATGCGTATTCGATAAAGGATATGGAAAATTTCAGAGCTGTAATTTACAACTACAAAACTGATATTAAATATTTTCTGTACCGACAACAACGTGACGCAGCACAATAGTGTGTTGTGGTAAACAGGAGGAGGTTTTGACCATGCGCTATTGTAGCTCCCTGAGCGGAATGCTGAGTTTGACTAGGAAATACTGAATAAAACCCCAAATCCCATCTGAGGCTCCATATCACAGATGGTATTTTTAATAGAGGCCTCTCTCAATAATTTCACTAGGGTACCTGGGGTTTGTTTTGGTGGGTTTGGGTGTTTTTTTTTTTATTATTTTTAGGGAGGTAGCATTGCACAGTCTAAACCCCCATTTTGCTGTAAACGTGCACCAAAATGAAATGAAACAATAAATCAAGTGTCAGGTGCCCTGAGGCACTGACTGGTGTTAATGGCCCTGACCAGCCTCACCTGGGGCCTCCCACCCCACCCATGGGCCCAGGAGCACTATTTAAGCTCAGCCCTGGGCCACCACTCTCTTTTTGAGTAATGCTCTAGGGGTGCTGGTTGCTGGTCTTCAGCCCCCTGTCCATACACCCTGCTCATCTAGACTCTGGCCTGTGTGAGATGGACCTCCTGGCTTGGTGGCAGACTTGTCCTGTCGGTACGGACCTGTCTGGCAGTCTCCAGGATGCGTTGGGTTGACCACCAAGCTTGACCTCAGACCTGTGTCATCACCATGAACTTGCCTGATGTTCTGGGGGCCTGTAGCTGAAGCTGCCCTTCTCTCCTTGTCAGCGACTGTGGGACCGGTCCTGATGCTGCCCTCAGCACCTGAGCACGTGTCCTGCTGAAAGAAGATGTGGATTAGTCAAGGTAAATAAATCTGTTAACAGAGTTTACTTAACCTGGAGGAACCTGCTCTGCCCCATGTCCCTATCTTCTATTTTATGTTATAAGGATGAACTTTCTTAGGAGACTAAAAAAGCAGCTAGGTTTAATATCCCAGGGCAATTTCTGTGTCCCAGTCAGCTCATGTGAGCATGAGCTAGTTTTCCATATCTAGTTTTCAAGACTTTTTGAGCCCCAGAAACATGGGGGTGGGAGCTGCAGTTCCTCCAGGGAAGCAGCTGGTTGAACCTTGAGCTGCTGCTGCTGAGCTTGTGCTCTCCATTGGTCTCCTGTGCAGCCAAGGGTTTTCTGTGGTAATCAGTGCTGATCTGCTTGCTCACTTGCTTGACCTTGTGTCTGCCTACTCTGTGTGCAAACCCAAGTTATTGTTCAGGAATTTCATAAATCAAAACATGAGCCTCCTGGTGTCCATGCCTCCCGTGCAGGTCATGGTAAAAGAGATGGTATGGTGGTGGTTGAAAGCTGAAAAGAAGCTGGATGGTTTGTCTCCATTTGTTCTCTTCAGGACACTGTGTTAGGCAATGAGTTGATCCAAACCCCATGGAGTGTTTCAAGAGAAGAATTACAATGGTTTGTAGCAGAATGGATCAAGTTAAAATTCCTCTAAATACCTCTCCTCAGTAAATATCCATCTCTTGAGAAACCTTTGGTGCTATTTCAGACATTAAGCTGAACAACTCAAATGTGTTAGGCCATTTAAAGAAATAGGAGAAAAAACCACCTTATTGTGAGTTTCCCTACCATTTGGAAGAAATATGGACAGCAGTGTCATTTAATTGTTTCACATATACCCTAAAGTAGCTCCTTTAGTCCCACTCCACACTGGGCTTGACCTAGCCTCCAGAGGAAGACAGAGGAAAACTGCCTGTTTGTTTCAAGGATCATACTCGGACAGTTAAACTGGCAGATTTTCCAAATTTCCTCCAAAAAAGTTTTGATTTCTCAGGAACTGTGAAAAAAATCTCTAATTTTTGCCAGATTCTGGTAGGGTGAGTTTGAGGGAAAGTGTTTGCTCATCTGGGATAGGTGCAGTGTCCTCCTTCAAAGTTATCTACAAGTGAATTTGGATGTGTCCTTAAATTAGTGTTAGTGTGAAGGTAATAGAAGAATATGGGCCTCATCCCAAAAATCAGATCCTTTACATGTGGGGTTAATTGACATAATCTCTAAATGTTTTTTGCTTGACTGCCCTACATAGATTAGCCTAAGCAGATTAAAAAAAAAAACCAAACCAACCAACCCTGTGGGTCCCTCCAAGCGCTTGGGATAATATATTCTCATTTTAAAAGTACCGTTGAATATACTGAGTAAGGGAAAGAAAGGCATGAAAACAAGACTTTGGAAGCAAGGCAAAAAGTCAAAATGTTCGTTTCATGGTACATCTGGGATCTTACCTCCTGGGTAGGCTTGAGAAGCAGACCTTCCAAATAAAAATAGCAGGATAATAAAACAATAATAGTAAAAAGCAGTGGTGATGTACTTCAAAAATCTACATTTTACAGAAGTGTAATCATGATTTAAAAATACAAAAACACTGCGACTCAAAAGAGGGAGAGCGTGGGTGTTTGCTGGGGATGAGTCAAAAGAGAAGAAATTTCAACTCCAGAAAGCAAATGCAAAAGATGAAGCTCTGCAAGCAGAGCCTGCAAAAAGGCAGACCAAATTTATGCATTTGTTCTGCATCCCGAGTTCACCTCCATGCTATGCAGAAGTCATTGATTAACTGACATTAGATTGAAATGGGGCAATTAGACAGAGTAAAATGTCTACAGCATAAATTATACAAGAAAAGTGTCTGAAGAGAGCCTCCCCTTTGTCTTTAAGACTTGCCAGCTGTTCCTTTCCTGCCTTGTGATTTTTACTTTTCCAGATAAGCATATTCCTGTCCCCTAAATCAATCTGATGGGACAGAGTTAACTGTACATCACAGGGTACAGCTGTATGTCCAGATATATTTTTAATAGGTCAGCCAGTCCAGTGGCAAAACTGCAGTGAATCATGTTTGCAGCTGAGGAGGCTGGAGGGCAAATGATGCTGGGGAAGCACCTGCAGCAGACATTGCTGCACTCTTCCTTGGCCCTGATTTCTTGGAATGGTTTGTCAACACGCTTAAACTGAATGAAGCGTGTTCCTTGGTCCCCTTTGTAGTCGGTGGAAGCAGGTGCTCAGCCTTATACAGTGGTGAAAGATAATGATGGGAGTTGGAAATCCTGCTGTTTTCCAGTGTAAATAAGAAAGGTAAATCACAGATTCCTTGAAAAAAAAGAAAGCCTGGGCAGTTCTGTGGCTGTGCTGGCTCACTGCTCTTTAGTTGTAACAGTGCAAGGCTCGTTCTAATGCTTTTTCAGAACAGGGACAATGAAAACTGGGTTGTTTTTTTAAAAACAAATTGCTTTAAGACTCCTTTTGTGGCTGTGGCTAGTGTAGTGTGATCTGGAAAGACCTTAATTGTGTATTTAGCTTGTTTGTAAAGCAAACTTACTCTTTGCCATGGTCTTGGGGTTGTGCGAGAATGTCCATGCCAGTAGCATGCTTTTGCTGTGCTTCTCATCGCACTGACTAATCGCCTGTGGGGTATTTCATGGGGCTGCCTTACATTGAACTCTTCTACGGAAGTACAGTTTTTGGAGATGAACGCAAGCTGCTATTTTCAGCTGCAGTTTTTACAGCCCGTATCCATTTACCAGGTTCAGACCTGACTGAATATGGATGGTCACAGCTATGGCAGCATGAAAAGACCAGGTATAAAACCCAAGGCTGCGCTTGTAACTCTTTCCTATCAGCATTGAGCAGCCTTTAGGAGTGGGGGTTTGCTCAGACCTGTCTTGTGGGGGTGTTTGATTTGTTCTCTGGGTTGTACCTTGCTCCCTGTAAGGCTGGTCTGAGCTCCTTGGAGCAGTGGAAAAGGCAGCCTGCCCTGATAGATGGGGTCTCGGATGGGCATCCTTAGCAGTGCAGTGTGCCCTGAGGGCATCTGATGGCCTACAGCAGGTCTGGCTTTTGTCCTGAATAGGAAAGCAAATCTTAGCATCCACCTGTCTGAACAACAGAAGAAAAGATCCAATGGCTGTGCTATGCAATCATGTGCACTGGGCTGTTGGAGGTAAACTGGGCATTAGCCATTTTCTGATCTTCCCTTTACTCATGCTAGCAAATTAACGTGTGAGTTCTTCCACTGTAGAATAATGTGCAGTTCATAGTGTGGCCAAATGAGATGAAAACTGATTTTGTGTAAAAACCCAAGTGACTGTGTACAAAGTAGGGAAGGAGGAAATGGGTCTTTAAACCAGTCGTTGGCCTGTGCAGGCTGCTTCAGCAAGCATTCAGTCTTCTCTCCTCGTGTGAGACTCGGCAGTGAATGGGCTTGAACTGGCAGCATCTGCTGGATGACCGCTTCAGTTTTGCATTTAACATTCAACATCATCCATGTAACTCAAGTGGCATTTTTACCCATTCTTTTTTGTACTTTCTATAAAAAAAAGCTTGTTGTTTCTGTGTAGTTCTAGCATGGCACTGGCTGAGAGCCACCCAGTTCTGATGGTATCTCCCCTCTTACCTGCTGCAGTCAACACCTGACTCCAATTTTATTGGCAGGGCGCCTCAAGCATAGGGTTCCACAAAGATCAGGGGTTTATCACGTTTGTCCGAGTTAATGTGCGACACTGCTAAGCCCAGCCAAGCAAAAGGAAAACAGGTGAACAGTTAGCTAAATGGTGTTTACATCATTTTTATGCTGGGCTTTATCTGACTTGTCAGACACCCACTTTATATTTTACAGACGTGTCTCCCAGGCTTCAAAAATGCAGATTTATGATTTTGAAAATATTTTACCTAAGCTGAGAGCATTTAACATTTCATAATTGGGTTGGAGGGTTGTACATATCTCACCCAGTCCAATCTGAAGGAAAAGTGAAATGTTTCCATTTTTCATGCATAGACTGTGAAAATGTGAAGGCTGACTCTAACAATAATATATAAAACACAAGAGAAATGTAAACCAATCCAGTCTCATAATATATGTGCTTGTTTGGTAATTTCTTGGTGGTAAGGAGTGTTTATACAGCACTGAAGTTAAAATATCGGAATATCACACAGACAGCATGATGACTTTGTACAGTGAACTCTTTTATAACTCATTTGAAATGAACCTGTCAGTCATCATTAATGGTCTGTGAAACCCTATCCCAAGCTGGTGCCAAGTCTTTCCCACAGAACNCTTTCAGTGGGGCTGTGCCAGTTTACACTAGCTGAATGTTGGCCTTTTTCTTTGGTGTCCAGGAAGATAGGTACTAGAACTTCCTATCTATGAAGTGATTCGTATTTGCTTTGCTCTGTCTTGGTTTTTGCTGTCCCATTCAATTTTTATTAGTCAGCATTGCTATATGCGGCATCTTCCCTTTTAAACTCTATTTTACCGATTCCTGTCGTTTACAGGACTGTTTCTCTCCCTCCCAGTTTCTCTTATGTGATTTAACCTGCTGCCCCTCTTTGACAGCTCCCAACTCAATCAATTTATTCTTTACTCCACCCCAAATCTTCAGGACTTCAGCTGAAGTCTCCCAGACATCTCCACATTGAGGTCCCCTTGCCCTCCAATGCCACAGACTGGAACTCGGCTTCTTGCCTTCCCTCCCAAGCTAATGCCCTGTGTCTCTTCCTGCCTGTCTCCAGGGCTCAGACTTGTCTTGCGATGCCTTGGTTTCTTCTCCTTCTCCCTCCCCATGTCTCACCGCTTCCTAGCGACTTGCACAGCCTATTGCCAAGCGCTTCAGACATGCGGTTTGCATTCTCCTTCCTTGGCAGAGCCTCTTAAACTCCCACTGCTACAGCCTTTGTGTGCCACTTCAAAAATGCACACCTTCTAATCTTGACAAGATGAAATAATAATAAAGAAAGGTTCCTGTTGCCATTTCAGTTGGGTCCCTTCAGGTGTATAAATTGTTGGAGTCAGATTGTAGGAGATGCGTCTGCCTTTCAAAGAGCAGGGAGTCGTTTCTGCATTAATGCTGCCTCCATAAAGCATTGTGTACTGGAAAGGGCTATCACGTACACCAGAGCTGCAGGAGCCAAATCCCCATCTGCAGCACATCAGCAAAGCTCCAGTAGCATCAAGGGATGAGGCTCGGGTCTGTGCTGGCTGAAGGTCTGGCCTTGAGTGGGCGCTGTGTAATGTAAGCAAGGAGATAGCTAATGAGGCCATTTTACCTCTCCTGGAAAGCCACTGCTGATATAGAAGCAACACGAGAGGATCTCACTGAAAAGAAATGAGGAATCTGGGCACAATGCTATGTGTTTTCAGAACTACCCTTCGTATCTGTTTTATTTTTCTAACAATATATCCATGAATAAAATGTTGTTGCCCATGAGCTTAGAGCTGCTGCTTGTCCTCTAAATCCTAGCTTGAGGCATTGCCTTGTGAGCATACATGAGATTTGCTGGTGGCAGTCTGTCCTGTGTAGTGGAAAAGTCAGGAAGGAGCTCAGGTCTCTGCCAGCTCAGGTTTGTTGCAGTTCCTGAGACAGTCAAGTTTGCCATTTCTTTTGTCTGTTCAAAGTCACATTATCTTCTATAGAAGTTCAGTTGAGGTGGTTGTGAGGTTAGGAAGAGGGAAAGAGAGGTGAGAAATGTGGAATATTTTCTAGTCTGCATGCAAGGCAGATCACTTACAGTATGCGTTGCTAGTTTAAAAGCCCTCAAGAGGGTGTTGCAGGGCTCTGATGTAGTAAGAGATGTGCAAAATCAACACTTGCTGCCCTTATTTAAAATGTCATAAAGATGGGATGTCTACACTTTCCGCAGCAGCAAGCTGTGTAGCCTCCAGGAGGTATGTGTAGGTAGTATATTGTGGCCCTTTTCCTGGGGAAAATTCCTTTTCCATCTGTTATGAGGCCAAAACACAGATTAAATCCTGTCTTGTAGCAAGTGAATATACTGACACATGCTGTAGTATGAGCAGCCTCCAAACACAGCACGGCACACGTGTGTTCCCATCATGGAGAGGAGGTGCCTTTGCGCCGGGATGCAGGAAACCTGCTGTTTAGGTTTGCGGCTGAGGTATGTGTAAAACATGATGGGGGGAACCCAGAAGGCTCTCAAAGCTGAAACGGGATGAGGCTGTCGGAACAATTCTCCAGGCTGGATGCGAATCCTCATTTTGCAAGCGATGTGTACGTATTGAAACTAGCTTATTAAAGCAGACATTTAGGAGTTAAGAGGCAAATTTACAAAAGGGTTTCATACTTGGGAGCTGGGCCTTTGAAGCTGTCGTTCCTGTCTTTTATAAAAATCAGGAGACATGCTGAAATTGCAAACTGCCTTGTCATCCCTGGAATCAAATCTTCAAATGAAGAGGAAATCTTTTCTTTTCCTAGAAAAGATGCACTCACTGAGTCTTTTCAGATACCGTTTCTATTTGTGACAGTAACTTTTTCAAGGAAATGAGCAGAAGATAGAACAGCATGCGGCTTCTGATTGTACATTTCTTAATATGCTTTAGAAACACACACAGAGGCAACATTCTTATAAGAAAATACCTCATCTTTCATTAAAGAATGACTTGTGAAAAAAGCCTTGACTTTCGTATGGCTGTGTATTTCATTAGGCATATTTCATACTTCTTTAACAACTCCTAAATGGCAAATAGTCCCGAGTAATAACTGGGAAAGCAAATTGCTTTAAATGGTTCATTTAGGTGAATTTAGCAATTTTATTTTGTATCTAAACCAAAAAGCTTTTCTTAGCTCAGCTTTTCAACTTGCCAGAATACAGGTGTTTAGTTGTTGGGTGAGATCACACATAGGAACATTTTCTGTGAGACACTTCAACAAAACCAAAAATACTTGCCTCCCAAATTATATTTTTAATTGCTCCAGAGACACTGTACCTAGACACTACCATGAGCAGGTAGAATTAGGCTGTTTGGCACTAATGGGGAAAACATCTGATTTCATCAGGCTTCCTATAAGCTATTGAAGAGGAGCTGCATGTGCCAAAAAGGCACTGAGTGAACGCTAATTCCAAGACAGCACCAGAAGTGAAGTTCTGAGTATTTCAGCTAAATGTTTTTCCCCAAAGTCATCTTGTAACTTTGATACTCCTTACATGCTACTTCTAGCACAAATTCCTTTGATGCAGAACAAAAGCACTAAGTCAACAGAAAGGCCAAACCCAGAAAGACTCACATCAGCAGGCTTTCCAGTGAAATCATAATGCATTTTCAAAAAAAGGATTTCTCTTTCTTCCCCCTCTTATTACCCTTATTTACTCTTCATTTACCCTGATGGTTGAATTAAACCAGTATACAAGTGTTCTTCTCTTAATGTCCTTTAATTTGACAGCCTCATGGCCTCGGTGCTCTTCTTTGCCAAATATTGCTTTTTCATAGACACAAGTTAATTCCTGTCGCATTGTGCGACAGGGTTGAGCACAGTGAAAGCCCAGCTTGCAAAATGCCTCATTTCTCTCCAGCCCCTGAGGAATTCTGGATGTGTCAGGAAGAGCAGATAAAACCATCAGCATGTTCCTTCTGTTTTCTTACTTCTGAATGTTTTTCTCAACTATATCCTAAAACATGGGGTATTCTCTTTCATTTTATTTTCTCCACTCCTTGCCCCATCCAATTTCTTTCCATTTTCCCCATTTCTCTCCTCCCCTACAGGGATGCAATGGCCATATATCTTCACTTAGACTCCTTGCTGCAATTTGTTTGCATGGCTGGAAGGAAAGTACACTGTCACTCATGAGCCTTTACACCTGCCAAAGATAATGAGCTAAGTTTGACCCTCATTCTGGCTGGTTATTTAGAANTGTAGTTCTAGCATGGCACTGGCTGAGAGCCACCCAGTTCTGATGGTATCTCCCCTCTTACCTGCTGCAGTCAACACCTGACTCCAATTTTATTGGCAGGGCGCCTCAAGCATAGGGTTCCACAAAGATCAGGGGTTTATCACGTTTGTCCGAGTTAATGTGCGACACTGCTAAGCCCAGCCAAGCAAAAGGAAAACAGGTGAACAGTTAGCTAAATGGTGTTTACATCATTTTTATGCTGGGCTTTATCTGACTTGTCAGACACCCACTTTATATTTTACAGACGTGTCTCCCAGGCTTCAAAAATGCAGATTTATGATTTTGAAAATATTTTACCTAAGCTGAGAGCATTTAACATTTCATAATTGGGTTGGAGGGTTGTACATATCTCACCCAGTCCAATCTGAAGGAAAAGTGAAATGTTTCCATTTTTCATGCATAGACTGTGAAAATGTGAAGGCTGACTCTAACAATAATATATAAAACACAAGAGAAATGTAAACCAATCCAGTCTCATAATATATGTGCTTGTTTGGTAATTTCTTGGTGGTAAGGAGTGTTTATACAGCACTGAAGTTAAAATATCGGAATATCACACAGACAGCATGATGACTTTGTACAGTGAACTCTTTTATAACTCATTTGAAATGAACCTGTCAGTCATCATTAATGGTCTGTGAAACCCTATCCCAAGCTGGTGCCAAGTCTTTCCCACAGAACAGTTACATCGTGATAAGCTCTGCTGTGTTCACAGTAAATCAAGGAATCTCACAATGAAGTTACACGATAAGCTTTGCTGTGTTGCACAGTAAATCACCATGTTGAGCAATTACACAATAAGCCTCCTTAGGTTTTTTTTNCTTCACACTCCTAGCAGATTTCTAATGTCCCAAAGGAGCATCTGAGGTGTTACTTCAAATATTTCTATTAACAAAAATTCTATTTAATATGCTTTTGCCTATATAACATAGACGTGATCTATGTTATATGTTCTACTTGATATCTAAATTGCTTTTTTTGCATTGAATATAGTCATAAAAGTTTCAACAGCAGAAATAAAATAATGGCATTTTTATTGATAGTTGACACTTCAAAAATTTATTCTGACCAATGGAGGAAACGCAGCAGTTTTTAGCAGAGATGCTTCTACCCAGCCTGACCCTGCGGTCCTATCCTTTCTTTTTGGTGTACGTCCTCATTGTGTCCCTGATGACTTTACCCTGAGTGATGGTGACTGAGGCGGGATCAGAATTGGGTCCTAAAACTCATTGTTTTGGTGACACAACTCAAAATGATGACAAACGGGGAAAGGAGATGAGTAGTTGCCCTGAAGACATTCGGTGATTAGCGGTGGGTGAACGTGGTATTTGTGGTCTGATAAGAAAAGCACTCGGAAGACTAGATACGCGATTCCCAAGGCTCTTGCCTGGCGGGGAAGGGGGTGAGGAGAGGCTGGTGGTGTGCCCTTGAGACCTTCTCCAGGTCCACCTGGATCAGCAGCAGAGGGGAGGAGTGCTGTCGGCATGCGGGCTGGGGGTCACCGGCATTGCTCTTGCCTCGGAGGACAGCGTGTTATTTTGTAAGGAATTTGCAGACTAAGGCCTAGACAACCTAGATAGCCTTTCAAAAGATCCACAAACCCTCCGAACCAGTGTGTTGTATTTATCTCTTAAGGAACCTTGTCATTAGGCTCAAATTAAAAATGAGCTGTCAGTTTCTATTAATAATTAATGCTGAGATGTTAGCACTTTGAAAGACTGTTTCAAGTGCAACACATTCCATTTAATGCTGAACAGTTTTATATTTACAGTAATTCCACCTTTCATCCCTTAATGTCAACCTCTAAATCTTTAATGCTTTAATCACACTTCTTATTTTGATATCCCAAGTGAGCTGTTCTAACCTGTGTCCGCTCCCTTTCGATAAGGTGCACATTTTATACTGGAAGGTTAGTCAGCAGCACTTGTTAATTATTAAGGAAAACAAAATGCTACTGCTGGAAAATTATGTTTGTTCCCAGCAGTATGTGTTACCTTTAATCTGTACTGACAAGAAGCAAGAGGAATCATAAAATAATCAGAGGAGCCAGGAGAGGGGATTGTTTGTGAAGAACATTACCCAGCAGAAATTTAGACAGCCTTGATTTGATTCCATAAATGAACCTAATTACTGGGTAATGTATTGTTCTATGGAAATAACATATCTGTAAAATACGTAGTTAAAAGAAGGCACTGAATTTGAAAGCAGATGATTTTTTGCTTTCGAGTTGTGCTCCCCATAGCACATTCCTGGACGGCACTGACTGAGAGCTTTTGCCTGTGTGTAGACAACGCTTTAAAAAAAAAAAAAATCACTCAACCTGCAGCATATGTCTGTTCTTTATTGCAGCCTTCCTTTTGTGAACAGGGGAGAATTCTGCGGAGAAACAGGCCACCTAAATGTGTTGCAGGGGTTTCTTTTTAAAACTCTTGCTTCGTTTGTCTCCCTGTACGTATCCCAGAATATAACAAATACTTGGAATTTTCTTAACTGCCAGGCAATTCGTGAATATCCTGGAGACACTAGAAAAGCACTTAAATGGCTTGTGAAGAAAAGAGACATTTTAGAACTTGTAGTTATAAAACATATCAGGCCAATTTGTTTGGGTTTTCCTCGCTGTTTGGGAATAACTCCTTGAAGTGTGATGTATATATAGTTAATGGTATTTGTAACCAAGTTTATATAATATTAATGGGTATAGAGGGATATTAAACTATAACCTACTGTTTAATTACTGGGATCAGTAGCATGAGACTCTACCTTGTGTCTGGCAGATTCGTGTGCTCTGATGTATCGTTACCAATTGATGTTATGAATTTGCTATTCAGGCACACGTTTTCTGGGACAGATGCTTAAGACCAGCCCCATTATTCCTACCTGTTTCCACTGGTGCTGCTGTATGGAGAAGGCAGATAGGTGTTTCCCTGTAGGGCAAGCTGGGGTATCTGCTTTCTTCTGCAGAGACTGAAGAGGAGGCATGGTGCTGGGGAGGAACCTGCTGTGGCCTCCGGGTCCCCATAATGACAGGCCCCATAGGGCTGTCCTTGTATGGGACCATGTCTATCTATCAGCGGGAAGACATCCAGCTCGAATTTGGATGCTAACCATTCTTCTTTAAAAACGAGAGTTATTTCTTCTATTCCCCCTGCCTCCCGAAACATGTACTCCTTTTCTTTCATCTTGTTTGTAGGCAAGCTCCTCACAGGCACACTTGAAAAGCTCTCCTTCGCATTGATAGCGAAGAGTTCAAATGCGCTGTGCGGCTCACAGCAAATAGTTCCTTACTGTGTGAATATCCATTTGAAATCAGGGGGCTGTTAGACTGAGATACGCCAAAAAAAGTCTCCATCCTGTTTGGCTTGGCCATTCCCACTCGGACAGAGTGCTGTGTTGATCAGGTCGTGTTTTGCACCCATCTCACCCACGTGCTAGTGAAAGCACGATGTGTGAAGTGGTGAAGTATCAAGATGGTATTAGATCGATTCTAGCAGCGGTTCCGCCTCAGATGCACGTGTTTCAGTGAGACTAAACTGGAGTAAAAGAAGGTAGGATTTTGTCAGCCTCTGAACTTTTGCTTGTATTATCAGCTCTCAGCAATATTATCTGCTTCTTTTATCAGGCTCCCATCGACTGGGCTTTTTTCTAATTATGTGAAGAGTGGATGAAGTTCTATTAAGTTGTCTGTGACTAGAAAAAGAATTACTGCACTGATACTTTCAATCCTCACTGGCTTGTAAAAAAAAAAAAGGCATTCAGAATTTACTGAACCTCCGCCTCACACATCAGAAAAATAGAAAAATTCCTGCTGCTCTGTTATCATGCAAGCATCCAATTCTGTCCTTCCAAACTGTGGAGACATGCCCACCATGCAGGAAAGAGTTAAAAAATACTCATAAATGATGCCCAACAGGACAAAACAAATGGACATGTGTAGTATATGTACATTGTTCATTACAAACATGATTAGTCTGTATATACAATAGATGTGTTGTTAAAGCACAGTGGGTTCTTCGAAGTTTACAAGTTTGTTATGAATTGATTTATTCATGAAATGCTTTGTTTCTATGACAACTTTATTGGTTCGCCTGTGGTCTAAATACATATAGGCATGGCAGGAATTCCACAGTACAAAACAAATTACATGCTACCACCTGAATGGCTTGATGCCTTTAGGGAATGTACAGAAATAGTCCACAATGAGGGCAGAAATCACCATAGACTGTGCCAGTATGAGAAGGTTTGCTTAATAAAGAAAAATGCTTAAAGGTCCTCCATGGCTTCCAACTCTGCAATAAAAGGGAAAGATGGAAACGAAGACAGGAATCTGGTAGGAAAACATGAAAGGGACCCAAACCCCGATTGCAGAGATACTAGCGTATTCAAGAAAAAGCCACAGATCAAACACCAGCACTCTCTCCACAAATAATAGAGCCTGCAAGAAGCTATTAATATTCATAACAGATCTAGAGCTACAAAAGAAACTGGAGAGCTATTGTTCAGTGAGAAATTAGTGTGAAAGTACAGGGCATTAGTTGATAAAAGGACAGGGAGGCTCGCGGGGACAACACAAAATGGGATCAGAGAAAAAAAAAGTCAATAAGTGGATCGAATGACAAAAGGACAGATTCTAAAATACAGGAGCAATAATTAAGATGGGCTGGGATGATGACAACTGTTGTGGAGCTCTGAGACCTAAATGGGAAGATAACACTTTTTAAAGTATGGAAAATGCGAGTTGTATAGCAGGGCTCCTACGACTGCCCCCTGTGACATATGGCTCTCTCCAAAACAGTATCCTAAACGATGGTAAAACAATGGTGCTTTGGCTGCTTCTGTCTTGTGCGATACTCAGCTCTTTGGGAAATGACAAGCGAGAACAGGAGAGTCTGTGAAACAGGCTCTCGTGCTCCATCACCCACAGTCTAGCTGGTTTTCAAAGCCATAAACATCAGAAGAACCAGAGAGCACGCTTCCATCACAAAAGAAAGTTTTCTGGCAGTGTTTTTAAATCTAAACAAAGATGCATAGCATTCTGGAGCATTTGTAGAAAATCAGTATGAGAATTTCAAAGGGAAGATGGATCGCTGATCGTCCTCTGCCTAGCCTGAAAGCTAGCATGCAGATGCCTTAAATTAGAGCAAACCACAGGGCAAATGCAAGTCCTTGCTTGGCAACCAGGCTGCCCCACCAGCTCTTCTGCCTCTGCGAAGGGCCTGGGCTGTGATGGAGGTGAAAATATCTTTCCATACTCACTTGGCTCAGGTTTGTGCCTTGTAACGTGGTTTTGGGATGTTGGTCATTAAAGTGCTACTGATGTCACCTCTTATCATGGAGTGTGCAGGGCCTGGGGGTGGGACGGGCAGATTTGGCAGCACTGTGGGCTTCAGGATGCGTTGCCTCCCTTGCACTGCGGCAAAGCCAGCCTGCAAAGCTGATGGGGTTCAGTCATGAGGGTTTGGCTCCATAATGATTTCTTAGTCAAATAACTTTTTCTCATTCATTAACTAGGTAAACTTAATTGCCTCCTCTGAACGGTGACCAGGCTGACACTGACAGGAGCTGCATGAAAGGCCAGGGTCCTGAGTCCAGAAAGCACAGGGAGAAGAAAGCAAAGGTAGGGAGATGTGAAGCCGCGTGTGGCTTTGTGCTGCACGGGCACACACACTGCGCATACTTCACCGCCACTCTGTAAGTGCCTAAGCCATTTGACTAATTTGACATGGAAGCACTAATAAAATAAAAAGCTCCTCCAATTAGTGCATACTCTCTATTATTTCTGACTTGTGTTCTGACCCAGTCCCTTCCATACTCCTAATTGCCTGTGCTGCACTAAGTGACATCGCCTTCCATGCACTTTTATGAGCTGTGGTCTCCTGCAAGAGGAGAGAATTATCTGTATCAGCCTCCATGATTGATCTGAAATGACTCTCTTACTTCAGCTGGTCAAACCGCATATTTATAAACTAGGGAATATTTACAGAGATAGCCTTCAGAGGGAGGGATTGGTCACCTCTTTGGACAGTTGGCATTATCCTCAGCTGGGCATCTTTTTCTATCATGCTCGCTTCAAAGCTGTTCATAGCACAAGAGTAGCCATGGAACATCAAGCCTTTAGTAACTATTAAAATAAGCCCATACCTAGAAATCAAGAAAACCTAGAAGGCATCTTTGCCCTGTGGGGCTTTTTTTGGCTGGGTATAAGCCTTAGGAGAGAAAGGAGAGTTGACAGCAGTCAAGTAGCTTCTGACTGCACTGGGCGTTTGGAGTCTTAAACTGCTGAGGTAAAGCTTGTTGGCACGTGGAACGAAAATAGTTTTGTTTGTTTTTCTTTTGATCTCCATTTCTAGATATTGAGTTGTCTGCCTGTGGAAAGAGCAGTTACCCCTTCAGGATTCAGTCTGGATATAAAATGTAGTGGAAAACCTTTTTTCTTTCTCAAGAAAAAGATTTTGTGGTTATTCTTTCTGCATTATTATTTAATTTCTTTCTTACTGTTTTGACCCTTACATAGTACAAATAATGCATTTTCAATTCAGCTTTTGTTTTAAGGAAGCACATAGGCTGGACAGCAGGCCAGGGGGTATCCCTCAAGTCTGACTTAAGCTAAGGCAGGGAGCCAAAAGTAGTCCTAAACCTCCTTTAATGGACTGGTAGAGGCTCCACTCAGCACTTCTGAAATATCTGCTGGCTTTTGAGCACCCTTCCCAAGAAACCCAGCAAGAAAGGACTGCTGGTGAAAGACAGCCAAGCAAGGATGCTCTTTTGTCCAGATATTTGGCTGCCAGAACAACCCTGGGAGCCAAGCTACCTGGCCAGAAGCCATCCAGCGTGGGCACTGGTGAGATGGGCAGCCCAGCAGTGCCTACACCACCTGGCTGTTTTTATTACAATTCTCTGCACATCCCCTTCTCACTTTCAGGATTTGGGAGATTTCTGGAATATACATCACAGCGAGTCCTGGACCTCCAGCATCCAGGTAAGGTTATGGTTCACATGTGGTGCCACCAAAAAAAAAAAAATCTGGTCATACCACATCAGCACAGCTCCTGGTATCTAGTGCATGTATTTCAGGAAAGACTGGCTTTTGATAGACCTGCTTGGCAGTGGATTTACAAACAATTTTCAGAAGTCCCCCTTCCCTCCCTCTCACAAATGCTTTTCGGGCCCTTTCAAATGTTGTGAGCTACACAGGGAAATGTCATAGTTTATCCCATAACTAACCACAACATTTAATTATTTAATGATGGCTATGAAACAAGTGTAACAAAGGGAAAACTGTTCTGAACTTTCTTGAGACTGTATTTGGCAAATACTTGCTCTTTATCTGACACACCATCGTTTACTCCCTCAGCCCTCAGAGAACAGTAGGATAGCTGAACTATCAATATATTAGAAGAAAAATCATAGACAAGGAAAGTAAATTCTGACATTTTGAAACTAATGGTGTAGTTCATCTGATGCACTGCATGCCTAACACTCAATGAAAAGTCTAGAGGGAAGAGCTTAATGCACCTCTTAAAATCCCTGCATTTCAGTCATAGATGGTGTGATGTCATATTTGTGCATATACGTGTATCTATGAGGATATGTCATACATAACCTGCTATAAGCTTAGGTAGGCAGTACTTTACACACATGCAAATGCTTAATAAGTGCCGCTATTCACAGCCTCGCTGGGTTTGGGTATGTGCATGTGCGTGCATATACATGCATACAGAGGGGTGAGGAACAGATACCCTTTTTCATTAAGCAAGTGACATTTTCAGGCTGGTGCAGCATCTATCTATCTTCTTTCTGGCAAAGCTGTGAGCCTTTCAGTCAGCATCTGACTAAAGATCAATGAGAGAAAGCTTTTTTGAAGGTGCTTTCAGGTCCTGCGGCAAGGGAGATGATCAGAAAGCTGCCATAAGCTTCAGACCCACTTGACAAATGAGGAACTATTTTGGCGCTCTGTAAACTGCTGTCACATCAGTTAGAAACACTAATTAGAACTACTTTGCTATTGAAAGTGTCCAGTGCATTAAATACCACTTCTGCTTATTGCAATTAGCTTACCCATTGACTTACACTTCATACCACAGGACTATCAAAGATGGAAATGCGTAAGGGATTGCTTAATAATTTATGAGGGAAATTAGAACTGAATGGCAAATAGCTTTTGCCTGCTACCCTTTGACCTTTCATTCCTCGCAGAGCACGAAGCTCATACATGAAATGCGCTCATTCTCGGTTTTTGTCTAGCTGGAGAAAAGTCAACAACCCAAGATACACAAGTAGCACACATCAGATTATGTTTTCTTTTTCTCAGAGTGATGTGGAGATGGAGTGATGTGGGTAGCTTCTGAGACGCAATTGGATGTTGTGGTACCACACAGTCTGTAAAGCGAGAGAATTTTATGCTCTCCCTGTGCTGTTCTCCAAAATGGTTCTGGTTATTGATAAAGCATCAAGACTTTGTTAAATGATCTATACCACGTGGAGTTCAGAAGAGGTGGTGATGACTTTTAATGCCATTTCCTTTCTTCACAGGGCAAATTTGTAGATGACAGAATCTAGTAGAAAAGTGAAGTTGTTTGTAAAGACTGAGACAACTTCATATTTTTTGTTTTCAAGTTTAATTGTGAGTCTGTAATATCAACGTGCCTTAGGGATAAGAAAAAGGAAGCAAGAAGTTTCTCATGCCATAAAAGACAGAAGTGGCCTAGCCGTTAAGGATGCTGTGACTCTGTTGTACACAGACGTTTTTAGCTGAGAGGGAAGAAGAAAATATCACTCTAGCTGGCTTGCAATCTAGCATGCAATATGGAGTCATGAGGCTGCATTCCTTGCCCTGATTTTGTTACCTTGGTCTAGGCACTTATTCTTTCTGCTCAGATTCCCACTGATGCTGTTAGTCCTTAGTTCAGCTGCCAGGGTGTGAAGGAAGATCAGGATTTGTAATTTGTTCTTTTAAATGTAAGACAGCAATCTTGCCACCACTCATACTTCTCAAGAGCTGCAATGATTTTTCTCCTTAAGTGATTGTTTTGGGTTTAACTTTTTTGTTGTTCCTTGAGACCAGCTCACAGAGTGCCTGTGTTCTGTTCCTCAAACATTAGCAAGGTATAACTGCAATGCACGTTTTTTTCTAAAAGTGTCCATTTAAAGAAGCAGACAGAAACCATGAAGCAGCAATAAGGCAGTTTCATCTAAAAGCTCCTAACAAGAATCACCTTCAGTAATCTGATTCCAAACATAGGAAACTCTTCCTGTTTCAGACTCCTTTGTATGCCCATTCAGTGATCAATGCAGAATATTCCTTGTCTGCCTGAAGTCCTACATCTTCCCAGACTGTTCCATACAGAAATATTTGTGGAAAAAAGTAATTACTATTTCATTTTCAAAATCTTTACATGATAGCAAGTTAAAATAGTATTAACAAAGGCATAAACATACATACACTCACCTGGATGCAAGTATAAGTTACAGTATGAGAGGGATTGGTTCTTTGAACATATTTACAAGTTTGGATTTTTAGGAAAGAAAAGTCTCTGGAAGAGCAGAATGGAATTGCAAGATCTCAAACCGTACGACGAGCCTCCTCAGTCTACTAAAACCAGAGGCCAAACCAGCATCCTCATTTGTGCCCTTCAGTTTTGATGCCTGTAACTGGGAGAAGAACTGGTTTGGGTTTTTTAATTGGATACATTTGAAAACCAAAGATGATGCAACACAAAATATCTCAGCAGGACACGCAGCGCTGCCTGAGGCCTTGCTTTGGTTTGGAGCAGATCAGCTCTTTGGTCCCTGGGGCAAGCTTCAAGTGGCTCTGCTCTTCTGGCTGCCATAGCAGGAGCACGACAGGCATTCATTCTTCCAGAAATTCACTGCCACGTTGAGAGTTTCTGGCCTCTGTGGAGGTACAGACCTGTACGGGAGCTGTGGAAAACTTTTGAGGTTCAACTGTGACTCCACCACCGCTACCAGCGGAGTTGCTATTGAGGCCGGCGGAGCTGATGGGCAATGCCTGGGCAGGAGAAGCAGAGGCTGTATGTGTGTCCCAGCCTGAGGCTTCACTTCATTTCTAATTGTTATCTGCCTCTTTTTAAGACTGGTAACCTTAGACCAGAGGGAAAAGGAGGATTATATTTTAAGCATGTTGAAATTTAACTTGTAATTGCTGTTTCCACAGCAGCCAATTGAGAGGTAAGAGCAGAGCTTTACCGAGCAGCTCCTAATCTCCGGCACTTCCAGATGCTGGAAATGAGCAGGAAATCAGGGCTGCAGTGACCTGGCTGCTGTGCAAGTGCAACGCATGCTCACAGATACCCACGCTTAAAGGTACAACATGCCTAGCAAATTTTGCATCGCCTGCACAACTTTGAAAATCCTCGTGGTTTGATGTTTGTGTCGGGTTTCGCCTACTATTAGTCAGACCCTGCATTGTATTTAATGTCAGTGGTGGTATCCGTCTGCTTGAGCCAGGGTGTCACAATAGATTCTGTTGCTGGCAACTTTCGACAGGGAAGCAATAACTTATGCATTGACTGCTTCCCATGAGGTTTCATGTTCCTGTAAAAATCAGCCATTCAGGAAAAAAAAAAACCACCAGTATTAGTTTAACTTGCTATTTCACATGAAACTGCTAAGACAATCCCTGTGAAAAAAACAGCACTTCTTCAGGTGGCCGGTGCTGTATGACATGCATTACAATGCTGCTCTTTTCTCTGATGAAATTTTACCAGCCAGTACTGATTTAGGTTTTTTCCTTCATTTAAAGCCCCTCTGCAGTGGCTGGCCATAATTCTTCAGTCCTAAGAAGGGATCTGGTTTTCCTATACCACGCAAAGTAGAAAGCGTGCTGTCACGCACATGGTACCTATTGAAAGCCTGTCCTCACAAGAAACGTGCCGTACGGAAAAGTTCACCCCTTATTCAGCATTTTCCTCCTCAGAAGCAGCGAATGCTCCCAGCCCGGAACGCAGGCGTGCGTGGAGCTGCTCTCTCCCCTGGGCTTGTTTTTCTGCCTGTTGTTTGTTGGCGATGCAGGTGCAGCGCACTGGCTGCTGAAGGCCAAATCTTAAGCATGTTTGTGTTTGGAAAGACTTGATTCAGAGTGGCTCTGGCACCAGTGTAGGATTTTCTATACTAAGAGCGTGGGTAATGTTATTCAAATTCACATGTATTTTTCAGAGTGATTGCAGAGCAAATCCTTAAACACATAGCACACACAGTTACACTGTACTAGGAAAAGGGGTGGTTATTGTCGCTTCTGTTCACTGACTGCTTTTCTGCCTTTGTGCCATCTGCAAATATATAAATTAAGTATTGGCAGCATCTTTGTGCAATCCCAAAGAAAACCTGAAAGAGGAAGTTATAAAAGTAGCTCTAGGTAATTTCTTTTTCATGATGCCAGAGACATCCTTTTTGGTGCCTTATTTTTTTTTGGGGGGGG
>VZTL01031603.1:0-41569 GCA_013400535.1 Scopus umbretta
AAAAAAACAAACAACAACCCAAAAAAAACCCTTAAGAGATTTCAGCAGAAAAGCAATAACCTGGATCCCTCTAGAGGCCATTTGTGTAATATTTGGTAGGGAAAAAAAATTGAACTTGTCTCCCAATTCTCTGTCTACAAATAGAGGAAGCTTATCTATCTTGTGTTGTTGCTTATTATCTTGCTAGCATGGTTCTGTCAGGTGGTGAAAGCTGCATAATATTGTACTTTCTCTCCCTTAAACCAGTTCATGCTTAGAACAGGTAATGCAGCAGGAGTTTCTGTATGCATTAATTCAGAGTTTTAAATTAATTCCTATATGTATGTTTCTTTCAAGATTTTTTTTAGAAAGTGAGTGGTTTATGTCAGACACTAATCGAGGCAACAGAAAGACAGGTTTCCATTTGTAGTAGTATTGCCAACAGGCCAGACAAAAGGGTTACTATTACTTTCCCACCTGTGTGCATTTTAAGCAAATGCCTGTGTGGGCCTGATTCTGATCTCAAGTGTAGTGACGTTACTCCTAATTATGTGTGAAAAGTCAAAACTTAAATACCTGTAAAAGACAAGACTGGCCATCATGATGGTGGAAAATTGCATGCAATTAGCCAAAGTGTGAGTAGTTTGATTGGAAAGGAACAGTGCTCAACACAGGAAGGGAAAGAACAGAGATTTCTAAACTCTTCACATTGCTTCTCAGATAAAAACTATCAAAGCCGAAATTTAAGCAAGCACCTAAGTTATGATTAAGTTCATGCCTGTTGAACGCTGTCTACGATAAATATTCCACATTAAGTGCTTCCTGGGCCTTAGAGCACTGCTATTCCAATGGCTCATTCAGGATAATTTGCTTATTGGAGTGTATGCATTGACTTAAAGGATAGAGATAATGCCGGTTTATCAGCAGGCCCTGTGACGCAGCAGACTGTGCGTACGCTGTATGAAGTACTAGCGATGGGTCACAATCGATCCTTCACTGATTGATTGAAAAACCTTGCCACAAAAAAAGCCCAATCAATTTAGGCAGGTAATTGAAAAAAATCAGAATGTTTTCAGAGTGAACTCGGTAAAATTCATTTAGTTAACTTTGCTGCTAGTTATGTATGCACTTTGTGTAATTTGAGTTGATGGTATGCAAATAGTTTATGATTAATGACCTTTAAAATATTTTTGGTTCATCTCTGGCCCTTGCTCTGTTTCTCCTGGATGTTTATCATTCTTATCTTCTTCCTAGCAAAGTGTTATAGTCCTCTATCACTATGTTATTCCACAGGATCCTCCCAGGTATTTGAAAATCAATTTTAATTTTTTAATGAAATGAATATGAAGAGTGGTATACTTTTATACTTACTTGTGGCATAGAGCAAAATAGTTTTTGATCATTCATTACATGCAAAATATCCTGTTGTAGACCATGAAATGTAATTTCATCCACATGAGTGAACACTGATGAGGTGCTTTTGAAGAAGTGTTGGGTAAAATTACTGGCCATATTCAACTTTGCTGTAAAGGTGAAAAGAATAATGTTATAAAGAAAGATAAAGATGTGGGAGAGTACTCATAAAGGCAATTTACAAAACAATTTACAAAAAGCAGCATATCTTTATGCAGCATTATGCTGCCTTGGAAAAAAATCTGTAACCTGCATATATTGTACACTATAACATGCCAAAACATAGGCAGATTATGCATAATCTGGATTAACTTTCTGACCACAAAATGTAAATATACCAGACTATAATAATCTGGGGTTCACAGAAAGTACTGGTAGTGTCAAATCTTCACCCTTATTTTCTTATTGAAACTGAGACAAGAACAACTGATGGCAGGGGAAAGACCCCTGTGGGATTTAAATAATTCACTCCACTTCACCACTTTGCCTAAGTGCCACTTCACATTTTGTCCATGTACTTGTTCATGGTAGAAGTTTCATTTCAAACAAGGAAGTATATTTGAAAGGACGTGAGCTCTCACCAGGTACTTTTAAGCAACTTAATTCTCTTATTCTGGGTTGATCGACTGGGTAATTGATTTATTGCTGCTTACTTTTGGCTCAGTAATTAAGTGGGAAGTAATAACTCAGGGGCTGCATCTGCCAGTAAGTGGAGCTCTTTGCTAGTCTAGGGAGGTGTGTCCTCACCAGGAGCCTTTTTTTTTTTTCCCCAAAATTAAACTACTGGAAAGTTGGTATCCAGTATTTCTTTGGCCCTTTTGCAACTTCCACATTATGTTCCCGTCCTGTCGGTTTATAAAACAAGAGGATTATGGCTAAAATAAAAAAAAATTATAAATTATTTTATTTCCATTGAGATTTTATTGCTTTTCTCTTTGAAAGCCAGCTGTTGTATTCATTCCCTTTGTCCCTTAAAAGACTGGGGAGATTTTAACATTTTATTTTTATTTTATGTTTTTGTAAAAAATATATCCTGGTACTTTTAGTAAAAATGGTGAAGTTTGCCACACCAAGGGTATCGGGGGCAGAGGGGTACTTTTCACACATGGGCTAATTGCCCACTTATGAACATATATAATAATGGTTCCTTCAAGCAGAATGTCAACCCAGTCATGCCATGATCTACTTTCTGGTTTTAGAAATTGTTTAAAGCATAAGACAGTGAAGGATCTGCTTTCATTAAAACTGCTTTTCCAAGAATCAACTGTATTTTAAATTCTCCTTGTTTGATACTCCAAGATGTCTCAGTCGGGAAGGATTTTTAATGAAAACATATAAGTTTCCAGTCACATAAAGAGAAGCATGGAGAAAATTGTATTCAATCAAAATGAGATGTCAGGATTAGTTTTCTAACTTAAGTTCTCAAATGAATCCTCAATAAAATCCAGACTGAACATAGCATTTGCTTGCTAATAATAGAGGTACATACTTTATTAATGTTGGAGTCTCATTTATTTATGCTGGTATGTGATTTACTTGGTAGGTTACTCCATGTATACTGGCAATGTTTTATTCTAATTATTCTATATATACATTGGCTAAATATAAGTCAGCCAGCTTCCTGAAGGTAGCTCATTTTGTGGATAATGTGCACTCTGTAATGCTTGTGTTTGTTCCCTCGGAGTTTGCCAGTGTTCTCACTCCTCCATGGTCAAAACAAGTATTGCTATCCTATTCCTGAAAGAAGAGCAAGACTATATTGGCAAGAAAAATATGTTATTTTAGCTGTGTAGCTATGGCTTAATAAGACAGAAAGAGGAAGATACATACTCTCCTTACACGCCCTTGTGCGTTTGGCAGGGAACCTGCTCTTTCCTTCAGTTGTGTTGAGGATGAGTTAAGCAGGGAGAATTCACCACGCCTTCGAGATGACTTCTGCTAACTCCATGGCTTCTAAACTGAAGCTGGAGAGGAAGGGAGATTGGATTTCTGAAAAAGTTTCAAACAGTTAAACCCCTTTTCTTAGTGCTTCTGAGGAATATCAATCCGTAAATTAAATTATTCATGTTAGTAACAAAAAAGTCCAAGGAAGTACAGCATACTTCCCCGGTGTATAGGTGGAGGCGTAGACTGTGAGATGGATTAAGTGAATTGCCACATGATGAAGTTGGGAATTGTATCCAGCTCTCTTGTGCTCAAATCATACTCCATAAAGCCTCTCACTTTCGCTTCTTTTGAAATTATTGATGTTACGAGCCATCCTCAGCTTTCCACTTCTTCCATTGCCAGGACAGTGTTCCTTGGAAATGCTTTGTAATCTTGAATGTTTGGCCAGGTCTTTATAGCCCTGGGAGACTGACTCAAGCAGAACTTTGAAGAAGATCTGCTTAGACTAACATCTCAAACTCTTTAAATAAGGGAAACTCAAAACAACAAAGTAAGAGGAAATGTAAATAAAATGGGCTTGTAAACTAGTGGCATATGGCTATGACAGTCTTTGCAAGCTACTTGTTGCTTCTAGGATTAGTTTTTGACTCTCCACAACTTTCTGAGCTACAACAAAATGTGTGGATTCCACATTCCAGCTTTGCCCACCCTGTCCCTGAAGTGTCTTGAAGCTTCTTCTCCTGAGTTTGCTCAGCAGCTTTTGAGAAAGATGCTGTCTCCTCCCTTCCTCCCTGACCCACTGATTTCCTGAAAGGAATAGAGTATATAATGAAGAATGCAAAAATTAAATAGTCACAATCCTCTTTTGTAGAGGCCATTTCTCAAGTGGGAAGGTAGAGAGGATCACTGAATCTAAAGAAAAAAATGTTCCCTAAGCAAACAATGAGAAAAGCTCTCTATAGCTATAGGGAAACTATGAAATGAAAGGGAAGCAGTTTTCATAAGTCTAAAGAGTGGCTCATGCCAGCTTTCCACAGTACTTTCATTCCCAGTAACCTGCCCAGCCTCCGCAGAAACCAAAGCTCACCTGTCATTTCCCTGAGGTCCTCAAAGGACGGATTGTTTTTCAAAGTACAAAGACCTACTTCATTTAGCTTTTAGGGGCTTCCAGTGGAGCTATGAAGTCACTCATAGATTCAGAAAAGTACATCTGTATATGTCTGCGGGATGAGATTGTTTTATTACTGTTACAGCACAGTGAAACTGCATTTCAGATCACTCCCAGGCAAGTCTGGCTTTTGTTCCACATAAAAGTAAGGCCTCCCATAAACCATAGCTCAGTTTAGAAGTATACTCAGGGACTGTTTCCTCTTACAAAGCAAGGAAGGCAGCATAGTTTCACTCAATCAAAACAGAAAGAAACAAACAAAAAAACCCCTTCCCTGAAAGCCCACAGTATCAGTGCACTAAGCCTCAAGGCTTCAGTAACTTATACTCCTCTCAATTGTGAGTGACTTTGTTAGAGCATTCATTAGTTAACATTAATGAGTGCTTGCCTACACACTCTCATCTTCATAATGCACCAGCACTTGTCTCAGAGCATTACAGAGACATTACATCAGCCTACATAGCTAACTGTGATATATTAGACTGCAAAACAAAAGCAATGTAAAAATTAGTTAGAATGGATACTGGGAGGAGAAAAAATGTCAGACTCTAATCTCACGTATTTCCTTAAGAGAGGATGCAACCATTCTATGCAAATCAAGGTCCCTGTATATTCTTTGCTTTATGTTCTGAAATACCATCTAAAGCAGGCCGCATTTTATGACTATGTGCTAAAATTCTCCGTCAATTTGCATGAACATTGAAGGAAGTGTCAAAACTCTTTAAACTCAAGGTAAGGACAATGTGACAAACTGCATACCTATAAGTCCAAATAACTTATTTGGAGAATAAGTAACATTAACTTCAATGGAACAGTGCAGGGCCTGCAAACTGAAGGAGTGCTTAAATGTCCTGACGGACTTTTGCCTCCTTCTGACTGTTTTATAGCAGACTAGTGCAGTTGAATTGAACAGGAAAGACAGGCTAATGTAGCCATAGTTCATAGGCAGTCAGTGCACATATAACTTTCTAAGACAACCTCCCCTTTGACTTGAGTCAGAGTGTTGGCAGCTTAAATTAAGTAGAGGGATTATTTGTAGCTCTATGTCCCTGTGCTGCAATCAGACCTGAAGAGATACTTTCAAAAGAAGTGTCTGAATCACTGGAGCCATTTTGAGTCACTGTCGCTGCAGGAGAGACAGTTAATGCTGTGATACAGAAAGCTGCTTGCTGGGTAACCAGGTGCTGAAAAGTGACTGATGCTGAAGCCCCAGTTGGCATTAGCGTTCATCACCAAAATGCCTGCTCATAGCAAGCTTCCAATTTTAAAGCCTTATGTGAAGTACACACCTTACAATAACCCATTCCACAGGGCAAAGATATACCTCAAGAAAAGCTAAAAGAAACAGAAATAAGGCAGCTATGAATTATTTTCTCACTTCTCTCATGTTGTCTGTAAACAATGGACAAGTTGCTTAAAGACAGAGTTTTGGTAAGTATTTTGATGTTTAATTATTATTTTTGCGGGTTAGGCTATCAGATAGGTGTAGTCTCTGGATGTGTTGCAGTTGCTATCAAACAGAGAAAAATTAATTCCCAAGTACGGTTTCTTTGTACCATATGAACCACAGAAATAAACGTAGTTGGGGTCAACTTTGGTTGCCTTGTCAACAATTTTCATGTCAGGGTTTTGGGCAAGGGTTTATTTCTGAATCCTTTGTGAAATCAAAAAAGCGAACCCAAGAAAATAACAGATTATATGAAAGTTCAGTCACAAGGGAAAATGTAAAAAAGTTGAAGAGTTCCTATAAAATTTCCAAGAATATAGTGGAGTTACAAAGAGGAACACTGGACTGACCACAAATACAGTCAGGTAAAACTATTCATGAATAGATATATTTCTGACTTAACTGAGCATGCACATTTGGAGAGTTCTGCTGTTTCTTTAAACAGTGGTTATGAAAAAACCTACATTCATAAAAAGGCAGTGTGAGATCTACTGATAAATTCAACAAAAGCAATTTTGTATCTATTGCAGAGTTAGGACCAAGCCTGACATTTAAATGAATGACCACAGCAGTAGATTGAGGAGAGTAGGTAAATAGCTATATCCATTGCCACCTGTCTTCCTTCTGTCCTGTCTTTTAAAGTAATCAGTGTTGGAAAAAAAAGGTTAGATTTTCTTCTTTGGGCAGAGAGAGGACTAAAAATGACTTCTATTTGCCTCGGTAAAACTAGGGATGCCAGATCTTAATTTAGATTATCATCCTCCTTTTTATGTAGATTATCATCCTCCTTTTTTTATTTCCAGCTCTAATGCAATACTTGGAGAGTAGTTGGAGTAAGCCCTGTAAAACTTCAAGTGAAAGACAAGGTCATTCTGTAGAAATAAATATCAAAAATAGGTCAGTAGCCTGTACCCTGGAGCCTCCTTTATGCTGTCCAGGTAGTGGTAAAGGTTATTAAAGACCCAGAAAGAGTCTCAGAGGTTACCCCTTTGGAAAAGAAGACACCATCACTCGATCAGCATTGCTCCACACATAGAGTAGAAAGCAGGGATGTGGTGCAGCAACTCTGAATCCCTTCAAAAAATAATGGAGCATGAAAAGAAGAGGAGAAGGGAGTGGCAGTCTTCAAACCATTCCGGGGAAAGCTGGCCCAAAAGGCTCCAGGGCCATCAGAGGACGGTTGTGGCACAAGGCTGCCTGTGCCCCCCTGCCAGGGCTGTGGGAGCTACAGTCCTGCAGGGTTTGTGAATCACCTCTGCCAGCAAGTACTTTGCTGCTGACAGAGAAATTTCCTTTGGGACTTTTATATTTGGATTAAAGCTTTTTGCACCTTTCATCTCAGCTTGCAGAGCTGAAATGATTTTGTAGTTAAGATTCTAAACTACCTAAAACACTGAAAAAAATCCATTCTCTTAAGCAATTTTAGTGCATGTCTCTTGAGTGCTGATGTTGCCAGGGTGATCGTGTAGTAGAGTGGAGAGCAGGGAAACACTGTCTCTCTGTGTTTTGAGGCAGATGGCTTGCAAAATTGCTCTTACGGCATTTACCTACTTCCAGAACAGATCTTGGTTTAGAGTTTGGCTCTTTGACTTTCTCTAGGTTATGGGTCTGTGTCTTTCTTCACATCAGCTTTAGAAATTTCAGTCATTACAGACCTGAGGCTGCAAACCTGCTTAGATAGAAATCCATGTCTATTTTGCATTTTATTTCCCTCTGTGCTGAACGGGAAAATTAAAGGGCATGTCTGAAGAGATTTGGCTTCTCAGGAGAGGCACTGCACAACTCCCAGCAAGGCTGAAATCTGGATTCATAGGCAGCAGCCAGTAACATAAAGACACCTTTTACATGTGCTGTTGGTTGATCTCTGTAGTACACCTGCAGAGACATAGGTAAACCAAGCTTTTTGTAGAAGTCCAGATACACTGCACAACAGTTACCTCTGGCATGTAATTTATCCAGAAATCCCATACACACTGCATGGGGAAGTGTCACTGAGTGAGATGGAAGGGCTAAAAACCCATTAGTCCCCTACTAAATCTTCTTTGAAGACACTAAGGGCTAATCTGATCTACTGAGCTCCATACAATATTGCCCCCAGCAGATGAGATTTACAGTGCCTCCAACAAGTGCAAGTGCAGATCATCACTGCTGCCTCAGGAAGTTCACTGGGGCTCAGCTCTGGTCATTCAATTTGCAGAGTGGTGGTGTATTTGAATTCTGGGTTTCAATTACAGCCAGAGGTTTTTCATTTGGCTTGTACTTATTTTCTTCTCGAAACTTTAATAACATTGAAATTTTAAGAGTTAATCAGCAAGTGAGATTGCTTCCCACTCTGTTTTCATTCAAGGATGACTAAAGGATTTTGATGCTGTGAAAACTGAACTGTAATCTAAACAGAGCTCAATTTCAAGCATCAGAATAAGTATCTTTGTCCATCTGAGTTTAAACCACGATCATTTGCCTCCTGACACTCCAGTGTCAAATCCATCCTCTTTCCGGCATTCACCAGAAAGCCTTTGAGTCGTGTATGACAAAGCACACCAGCATTGTACACAGGTGTGAAACAAGTTGAAGATGACTATGACCCTGCTAGAGATCTACTCACTTTTAAAAATTTGGAATAATTCTACTAATAGCAAATGTACTCTGTTGAATACAGCTTGGGTCCTGGGCCTACTGGTGCAAGGCAAGGGTTTGGCCACTGCCACCAATAGGGCCAGGGAACAATGATGGCTCTAGGGACCTCCCTGCTCACCCAGCTGTGGAGAGCTCCCCTGGCACAGGCTCAGACTGAAGCTGCTGCTTTCAACAGTCCCCACTAAACAAGTTGACCTCTGGTATGAGCAGGACCTGTCGTCTTGTTACAAAATGCTGTGACTCACTCTGGGCTGGAGGTCCTGACTTGCCTTTGTATTGTCATTGCTGTTGCAAAAGCTAGCTCTTATTTGTACCACATAAATTTTCAGACCACATTAGCAGAAGTATGATGCCTTGCCACTCTCATTGCTGAGCAAAGGTTATTGCATCCAGTGGTAAATGAAGGGGTGCATTACACTGGAAAAAATTGTTGTTTTGCATAAACAGCTTTCTTGAACCTCCCAAGTCAGTCTCCGGCCTGTTTCTGGGACAGACCCATGCCATGTTACTCCTCATGGCAAAACCACACGAATAATATATAATAAAGGATAACTGGGGGCAGGCTTACATAGGATTCAGATTTCTGATTCTGAAGCCTTTATCCAGTCAGGGGGAAAACTGCTGTTCTTTTTTGAGCAGTGTGTAAAGTAAATCTGAAAGCTTGTTTTCAGGTAAAGAAAATATACAAGAATGCAATGGCATGAGTGTAAAACTTCCCATACTGGCTCTCGTTTCTTAGTCAGAAAGGGTAAGTAGTCTCTCTATTTTTGAAGTTTTTCCACCTTTGCCTTGTTACTCAGCAAGAACAATATTTTTTTCCTTGCTTTTTTTTGTTGTTTTAAGGTGAGAACTGTGCCATAAGCTGTATGATCTGTGCCACTTAAAGGAAGATGGACAGTTATGTGGGATACATTTTTTCTCAGTATTTCTTTCTGGCTAATCTTCTTTTAATGAAATCTCTACCGAAGACCAAAAAATAAATATGAAGCATTTGCTTCAGTGCTGATGATTGAAGGTGCTAAACCAGTGGATGTCCCTATGACACATGCAGATCATATTCTGCTTTCAATCTCTGAAGTCACGAGCTTTTTTTCCCCCCTCCAAAAGGGTGTAGTTGGCCAATGGAAGTTTTGTCCTGCAGCTGCTATTGCTGCCAGTTTCTCATGTAGTAAAAGTATATGATTACAGTGGTGCTGTAAACTTCATCACTTCAGAAAGCATTTCTGCATATGCTGGACTGTAAAGTGACACTTGCCAGGTGGTTTCTGTGCTCAAGTACATCTGCTCTGCCTGTCGTTGTAACTTTTTCTAATTGTAAATGCTGTTGGTCCTGGGCCTGAGTCTCCCTCTTACATTCACCATTGAGGTGTTGTAGTATCTCCTTACAAGTAAAATTAATTATGCCCCTGTCAGTGTCATGGAAGTAACACAGAAGCTGCACAATTAATGTGACTGTGGTGGCAGCCCAGAAGTGTGAAGTTTCTGTAGTCTGTTCTGAAATTACACATAGTCACAGAGCTCTGGGTGAAGTAGAGAGGAATTTCACACCATTTTGTATTGCTTGTGATTTCAGGTAAGAAAATCTTACATTGTCAGACACACTATCTCTTATTTATTGGAAGATTCCCTCTGGTTTATATAAACAAAGTATTTTACTGCATAAAAAATGCTGGAAAAACATTAAATGGAAGTTAATTAATTTGCAGGCATATTTAGGCTCTTAAAAAATTCAAGGTAAGTTTGTTTAAAATGCAAAAATGTTTTAAACGTGCTGTTTTAGAAGTACCACAGGTCCTTGGAAATATACTTTCATGGAATGCAGCCTTCTAAATATTTAAATTAACAAATGATAATAACATTCAGGCTCTTCAGGCTGAGAGTTTTCAGAGTTTTATTGAGCTAGTTGTTTATCTAGATAGAGCAGGGACACAGCAAGTAATTGAATAAACAATGGTTTAATTAATTTTTCAATCTTTCAGTACAGTTAATTTGTACATGTGAATGATAACCTCTTTGGCGGTTGCTGGTTTCAGATCGTAAAGCAGTGTTCCACTACAGGGATGAAAAATAGCTTTTCAGTCCCTATCTGTGTTTTACTTCTGAAGAAAATGCTATAAATATTATATCTTTTTTTATAGACAATACAGAAATGTTATGATGCTTGTTTGAAAGTTGAAATTTTATGACCTTAGATCCTCTGTTTAATGGTAGTTTGTCTTTCACTTCAGCGTGAACTAGACCCTTTCCTGAGGGAAGGCAGCCTGGGTGTCCAGACCCAGTTTTCACAGAATTTTCATCAGCTCCCCAGCAACATGGGCTTACTGACAGACCCATCCAGCTGTAGAGGCTGGTGCATGATTGCCTGGGTATATGTGTAGACACTAACAGGCATTGGTTGGGTTGGCAGGGTTGGATGAAGCACCACAGAATCAGCTTCATTTGCTTTCTCCCTTCTGAACACATGGCTGGGAAGAAGAGATATGTCTGAGCATGCAACATCTTTCTAATATGTAGTTTCAGGCTTTGGGGTTGTGATTTTGGTTTGGGTTTTTTGCTTGTTTGTTTGGATTCTTTCTACTGAAGCAAACAGAGCACTTGTAAAGTGCAGATACATTTTGAAAAACCACAATAAAATGAAAGAAAATCACAATAATTACAAAGACTGAGTAAAGGTCAAAGATAGAGTTGGTCAAAGTCATCACCCAAACTTACTCTGTAGTTTTCCTGTGGTGCGTCACAGCTCCTCAGACTTACACTGGGCACTGTCAGTCCTGTTTGCTTGATTGCCTTTCTTCATGTCTCAGTCTTTTTTTAGAAGTCCCGAGCCCACAGCTGCATGAAGAAATAATATACAGACAAACTTTAAGACTTCATATTAAACACAAGTTTGGTTTTGGTCCTCTGTTAGGCTGAAGTAATCAGGCTGAGAGCTTAAAATTTCCAGTTTTTCTCAGACTTGTCTTACAGTGCCATTTTTAGGATCCTGGTATTTTTATCATTTTTAACTTGTTCTTTGACAATGATTCCAGGAAAAAAAGCAAGCATAAAATTAATGAGAAACTGCAGTTCCTGTGCCACTGATCCAAGTGATGTGACTGGAGAATCATAGGAGTAATTTAACAGCTAGTACAAAAAGGTCTACTAAGGAATGTTCAGGCTTTGATACATGGGCTTTTGGTTATGATTGAAGTGGCTTTTGGTTGCACAATAAGCTTGTGACCAGATAACATTACATCTACATTGCCCTTTACATTTTTCAACTCCATTGATAAGGAAATACAGTGAAAATCTAGCTGCAGGGATAATTTGGTTTAGTGTTTACTGAAAAAAGAAAAACATCAGCAAAGATTTTATCATTCTGATCAGACCAAACACATGACAGAAAGTCAGTGGTTATATAAATTACCTCACCTAGTAGCATCTGAAGATTATGTGGTTTGAAAACAAGCAATTCAGAGTCTTTTGCAAGGAATTATAATGATAATGAGTGTAGAAACTCCTAAGCAAGTTTAAATCTCCAAGTAAAGGTGTTTTCTGGTCTGCACCATTCCAAACAATCATCAACTAATACAGCAACTAATCACTGTCTTGGAAATATCTGCACATGAGAAAAGTAATGGAGGAGACCTCTCATCTCCCTCCAGAGCCAGAAAGCTTGGGAAAGAGCAAGCATGAGGAGACATCCACAAACTTGGAACAGAAGCTGGGAAAAAGGAAAATGTTGGCATAAAGAGTAAAAGTCAAACTGAAGGCTCAGCAAGCAAGAGGTTAAAAGTGAAAACCAGACTCTCCACCTACCACATGGCTGATACAGAATTGGGAGGGGAAGCTATTGAAGCTTGGCTGGCTCTCTGGTGGGAAGGCTGCATCCTTTCCACGCTACCTTCCCTGGAAAAGCCTCTGCTGTTTGCTGGAGAGGGCTTTACTCATTTCTTGAGTGTTCTTTGTGATAATAGAGTTGTCTCTGACCTGATGCAGTAAAAAGTTTCTTCTTAAAAAAAAAAAAAAAAAGAAAAAAGGACAAAACCAAGAAACAACAAAACCGACAACTGAAACCCACAATAATAGGATTTAGAAACAAAACCAAATAAGTTTATAGTAGCAGACTGGCTGTTAACTTTTCCTGTGCACAGATTGTTCTCATTTATTTTTGGAATATGGCACTAAGCTCTAGATTTATTCACGACTGCTCTGAGAAATTTACTTTCCCTTTATTACAGGACACAAGATCCCACAACTCTCTGATCTTCTTCCCTTTCACTTTCTACCTTAGTTTGAAAGACTTTTTTCTCCTGGCTCCTCTGTGTTATATTCCTTGGCTTTTTACAGAAGTACAACTTCTGTGTGCCAAACTGTTTTTACATAATTTAACTAAATCCATATGTCCATTTCATAAAACTGAACACGAATCTCTGGCAGATACTCTCCCACTTTAGCATTTTTTATCCCATGCAGTTTTTTAAGAGCTTTTTGCACATGCAGCTTTAACTTTTGGCAATCGGAAATAAAAAGCACCTTCTGTGCTGCTATAGGTTTCAAACAATTTCTTAGACTTCGTTCCCAGTTTTTGCTGGGAAAGCAAATGACCAAAGCACATGACCTGGAAATTAGCTGTTCGGTTTTCCTAGTCCTTCCTGTTTTCCAAAAAAAAGCTAAAGATTTGAAGATATCTTTAGAAAGTATGGAAACCCCAGCATTTTGCCTAATGTTCCTCTGTCCTAATCCAATGTCTTTGAAGCACAAGTTGGATCAGCAGCCTGTACTTGGTTGCAGATGTTGTTCGGTCTCTTACGTGCTAAACTACATAAGACTGCTGAAGAAGTGGAAGCCGTGGGTTGTGTGCTGTTTGTCCATCACGTTTCATAGCAGCTCATCTTCTCTATCAAAATTAGTTCTGCTAGTTTTCTGCTTTTGGTTTAGACAGAAAAAAGCACAAAAGTACATAAGCTTCTGCAACTGTCAAAGTCTATTCATTTTCCTTATCTTAAGACTACCATTTTAATTTATATGCCTGTGAAATAAAGCTATATTTTCATGCATCCTTGTTCTGTGACCAAACTCTGTAAATAAAAAAGAACAAACACTAAAAGATGTGTGCACAATGTACTGCTACTGCACTGAGCCTGAAAAAAAATCAAGCTGTAAAAACTGAGCTACCAAAAGGAGTTATGAGGAAGTATGAGCGCTTCCAAAGATATTTGGAGAGAATATGTGTTTATATAGTAAATTAATTTCAAACAAAAGCAATTTTTCTTGTTTGGATATTCACATGATATGTAATGCAAAAAAAATTAGAAAAAAAAAGAACAGGATGCTCAAAAGTTCTTATCTATTTAAAAGCTGCACTAGGCACTTTCTATTTTGGGACAAGATTTAATTGCATTCTGTAAAATGCACTGGCAGGACAGTCATCCTCTCACCAGCAGGTAACAGCAGTTCCAAAAAAAGTGTTTTCGCCAATATAGCTGTAGGAACTGTTGCTACTTAGAAACTAGCATAGCCATTAATCAAAACAAAAAGAACAAACTGTTATATAAAGCAATAATTTTACCAGACAAGTACTTGAATTTGCCTAAAACAGATGATCAGAACTAGTTCTTGGTTTATTGTCTCCATAAAAACTTGGAAGGATACTTGTCTGGTCTAGTAATTTTTTTCTTTTTCCAGGCACAAATGTTGTGTTCTCTTGAAGTGATTTTTTTTTTTTAATGTCTCTGGTTCTTGCAACATTTTTACCTTATTGGTGTCCGATTTATTACTGCGATAGTACAAACACACACATTGTCCACTGTGATTGCACTGAAGATGCCAAAAAGGAGTGAATGTCAATGGGAAGCTTCACTGGGGGTGTTATCATTAGGTACGTTGCTGGGAGTAACCATGGAAACTTTTAGGATGATCTGAAGTAGTCTAAGGATAAGTAATAAGATGAAAGCAAGCAGAGGGAAATTTACACTGATCCTTAGGGAAAAATAAACTCTTCATGTTGCATCCTGTTAAATTACTTAAAAAGTCACTAGGGAACAGGTAGGTGCTTACAGTCATTTTAAACTGGTTTGGTTAGAAATAATTCAATAGTCATTCAATTATTTATTTTGGGTTTGTATTCCATTTCAGAGAGGCTTTACAAAAAGGGAATGCAAGAAATGATTGAATGGAAAAATAAAGGTAAAACCAGACATGGTGTTGTAAAGTTAGTGTGAGTAAGTAAAAATACATTGAAAGCTGGCAAAATGAAGTGAGACAAAATGTTAATATTGATATACTACATTTATCCTACATGGGCTACTTAGTGGTTCCATTAAGCTGCTTCTTCCATTCCTGTTATGCTCAATTTTATTTTCCTTAATAAAGGATTCCACCTTTCCTCTATTGCTATCTGTTTTTTGTAGAGATACATTTTTAAATGATACACTGATTTACTTGTGACTCCTGCTCTCCTAAATAGATGAGGATTTGCAAAACCATGTCTTACTTTTCCTATTCCTTTATATTGTCACAGAGGATGAAGAAGTATTTTCTAATTTCAATTCTTTTTAGGCTAAAGCAGTGACTGAACACAGATTACCTCCTCCCAGTCCTCCCACAGGCAGTGTATCACTGGCAAAAAGAAAATACTCTAAATTCCTTTACTGTACAGTGATCTTGGTGTCTGTTATAACAAAGGCATTATACTAAATTTGCAAATATTACAGAATATAAGATTTTCATTGTATTGAATCTGCACAAATAGAGCATTATAAAAAAGGATTTATAAGGCTTTTTCCTCATTTGCTTGATAAAACCACCAGAAACACCAAAAAAGACCAATAAAGAGCTTTATTGATTCAATATGCATACCAGGATGCTTGGTAAGCTGTCCATGTTCTAAAAGACAGTAACCCTTCCTGTGGCATTCTCATGAATGATACCTTGCATTATACCCTGATTAGAGAGAAAAAATTTTGATGCTCTTTTGAAAATGTGAGATGGCAATGAAACAAGTGAATTCTTTGAAGAAGCTGGTAGATGTTTTTGACATTACCTCACTTCTGTTATTGTAGGGCTTTCTTCTGATGAACCCATGCAAATCATTTACACAGAAGTTTCCTTCTATGACTCTTTGAGGTTAGTTTATTTACATTTATGTTAATAAAAAGCAGCAGAGCGAAATCATAAATGCATTACTTTCCAATTCATATTTGCCTGGGTCATAAATAATGCTATATCAAGTTGTTACTTAAATCAAGTACATTTTTATGTAACAAGATTAGACTTTGTTGAAATTGATGAGTAGAAAAACCATCTCTTTGCTGTGGTCTTTGCTCAACATTTGGAAACCTATGCCCTATAAGAGGCTTTTGGAAATCCCAGTGCGATACGTAGGAAGCAGCCAAGTGTCACTACTAGTCTCTGGCTTGTACTGATTCTTAGATCCCAGAGATGTGATTTAGGCAGCTCTGAACCTGCTTTTACACAATACTTGTTGTAAGGAAGCCAAATTGCCATTTTCTAGTGCCTTGAATTCATAAAAGACACAATTGGTATAAAGCCACTTCGAGTCTTAATACCTATTCAGCCTTAGGCTGAATACAGCTCACCCAGGCTGAGCTCTCTGACTGAATCTAAAAATGCTACAATGAATAATTTGAAGTTTTTTCTGACTACTTTAAAATATTATTTTCTGGTATATTGAGAAACAGGTTTTTTATTTACTGTGATCTGTATAATCCAGATGTGACTGCTCTTCTTTATATTTCTACATACAAGTTTTTAGGTTCAAATCTGCTCAAAAATAGCATACTGTAGGATAATGTGGTGAATAAAAATCAATCTGCCTTTGAACTGTACTTGACCTTTCAAAAACTCAGTGAAAAAGCACTAGTAGCCTGAGCTCACAAAGATAACAGACTGAGATTTTCAGTCAACTTGTACTCTGCAAGCTCTATAGTGTTCTCTGAGTCGTGACATTGACTTAAAATACTCTATGACCATTTGTTCATTACCAAGAAATCAAAATAATTTGTTATTCAAATAAACAAATGTAACAATACACTATTACAAATGTAACAATACACTATTACTGTCAATTCAGCAGTTTCCCCACCCATTTTTTAATTAACTGGTTTAGTATTTTCCTCCTGAAGAGAACAGCCAGGGGAAAAAAAAAAATAATGAATAAACAAGTAAAAACCACAAAAATCCCTCAGTGTTATTTAGAGTTATGAGGCAATCTTACAAAAGTATTGCATACATTTACACACTGAAAGAGATGGAAGATAAAAAGACATACTGTAAGACCAGAACTTCTTGACTCAAATCAGAATTCTGAGAACAAATCGAAATGAATAGTTAGGCACTTGATAGATGTAAACTAGTGTGTAATTACCTGCACCAAACAACATAATTCAGTATTAAATCCTTTGAAGAGCTTTCCTTATTTTTCTGAATATAATTTGAAAGGATTCCAGCTCTTGTTGTCACATTTATGCAGATGGGATCTCTGTGGAGTAGTATTTAGTTCTGACTTTAGCAGAGTTCTCATGCATTGCTTTGCAACCTTGGTGTTGTCTATCAATCCCCTTCCAGATCCTGATAAAATTATTTTCATAGGCATGAAAAGGTTCTTATCATGAAAATAACATAATATTTAATTAAAAAACATCTGAAGTATAATTTCTCTCTTGCAGTGTTCCTCCTGTACTTTCCTTTTTTCAGTCACTTTTCTTTCTCCTTAGATATTTCAATCTAAGAAGCACTGGATGAGGCTCCAGAGGCAGCAGTTGAAAGGAATAGTCAGAGGACCACTGAAAGAACATGCTGTCAGCAAATATGGAGATCCAGCCTAGATACTTGTGGCCGGCGAGTTTGTCTGACTGTTGTAGACACTCATATAGCTCACATATCTCCAGGCAGAGTAAATTGTTTTATATATATTTTTTCCTCAGAAGGATCTTTTGAAGAAAAACACTATATCCTCTGATCATTTCATAGAAACAGTCTGTTACCTGAGATGGGGCAGAAGGAAGGGGCGTAAAGCAAATGTATACAATTGCCATTTCCACTCTCTTGTGGGCTCAGGGTCAGTGCTGGGTGGGCTCAGAGGCTCTGCTCAGCCTTGCTGTTGCCCTGGCAGAGAAGCCGGTAGCAGCTATGCAAACTCAGAATTTGGAGCTGCTTGGAAAAGTTGAGGTATTCCTGTGCATCGTCAAGTACTCATAGTCAATGGAGTTCCCAATTCTTCTCATTCTAAGAATTTCTGCAAGTCTAGGAAATAAGCTGTATTTCATTGCTGTTTATATCTGGATTTTATTCATTCTAAAGATCAGGAGATGAGGCATTTCTGCAATAAAATTAATCTTTGTCTATACGTTCTATTGCATGTGCTATTTTTTCTTATCAGAGGAATTAACTTCTAGTACCAAAAAATACCATAAACTGTAAAAATTAAAGAGGGCACTAAAAACATAGTAATAAAAAGGACATAAATCAGTTTAAAAATAACAATAGGTTTTCTGGTTGAGTTGTTTATTACCATTGATATTAAAATTTTATGGAAGAATAAAAATGTCAGTTATTTCTGTGCATCTGACCATCAAATTGCAAATTTGTCCATTAGTTAGAATAATAAAGTTCAAAGCAAACACTTGTCTGAATGATCAAACCATCAGAAATTTTCAAATACTTGAAATTAATGACATAAAAAACAATATATTTCAAACAATTCTATACAAAATTAATATGTCTTGATGTAAGTAGGTTAAGAATGATCAACTGTTAGATTACAAATTGTTATCTTAAATAAGAAATCTCCATTGGTATTATTTATAACAAGTTTTTCACAGAAATACACTTTATTCAGAATAATTCAATCTCTTGAATAACAAGTATTAGAAAAGTGATATAAAATCATTGCTAGTAAAATTTGCCAATGACAAAAAGACCCCAAACTGTCAGTTCTATAGCTCAACCTGGGTGAGAAGGCATACTTACTGTAACAGTACAAATTATGGTTTCTACAGAGCTAGAAACCTTTAAGACTAAATACTCAAGTTTGTATATTCAATAGAAGTTTGCTAAGTTCAGCCATTTTTTGATGCACAGGGTCTCTGGTAAAATTTTGCTTTAGTCTTAAGTGTTGCAGTTTTAGCTGAGTTTTTGTTTGAGTCTGGGAATTTAAAAGCCTCAGAAATTTGAAATACATAAGGCTATTCTTTACATCAAAATACAAAAGGGGGAGTTGCGTGTGGTTGCAACATGAAGCCATAAATCAGAACCATTTTCCCTATGCCTGATACTAAGGCAGACATAAGAATCTGAAACTTGTGATGTGATTCATACCATATACAATTATTTTGGAAACCAGATAAGTTTTCAGTGATTTTCCATTTATGTGCTTTCTGGAACTCTAATTTAGCCTCTGGCCTTGCTCTTGCTAAAATGCCTTGTTCTTGCAGAACTACAGTTTGTGATGACTCACCCCCCTGAGATGTCTTTCCGTTGAATGATGACAGTGTTGCTGAGTCTTTATTCTTTGCTTCACGACATATTTAATGATAAATAGTTGCTACCTAAGATGCAGATTATTTTATGGGACTAAGACAAGGGATTACCAGCTCAGACTAATTCCTCTGTGACTTTAGGCAAGACACTTCAGTTCTCTATAGCTAACATCTCTATCTGTAAAATGGGAATGGCACTACTTCATTTATTGACTAAAAAGAAAGCAAGAATAAAGCTTTTTGCTTCTAGCACTATGATAATGCACATCTGACAGGCATTACTGTTCATGAGGAAAGAAATAAATGAGTACTATATAGGACTAAGCAATTACTCTGTACGAGTCCAAGACTTTGAGTGTTTTATACCTAGACACAAGTGTTTCAACCTTTGAGTACTTATGTAGAGATTTGGGAGTTTGCTGGTTATTACTTTAAGACAACTGAACAATACAGTTGTTTTTCTGTTTATTACTGAACCTGCCATGTAAAGGGTTCAATTTTTGAGTGCTTTGCATTCAGTTTCCTTGGTGGAGGGAATAAAGATCTGAGTCCCCAAAGTCTGTGGAGACCTACCTGCCAATATGTCCTTTAACATATCTTCAGGAAAACTGCAAAATCCACAATCTGTACATTTCCACCACACTGAGAAATTCCACACGAATAGCACCATGAATGGGATGCAGCCATCTGTATGGAGCACTTGTTTGCTGAGGTGTGAGCCTGATCAATATACTTCGCTTAACAGTGCTGTTATGATTTAACATCAGCATTTTAGTTATCAATATTTACACCCTTCAGAAAACTGGGTGTTGTTAAACACACAATAGGCACAAATATCTTTCATGACTGTAAGTGGGGAGAATGATAAAGGCCATAGTGCCCAGGTTTTTTTAATTTTTACTGTCGTTGCCAGTCTTGAGTCTTAAAACTATAAAACATTTCTAACTGCCTTGCTTTAAGGGTTTGGTTTCATTTTTCTTTCTCTTCTAAACTTCTCATAAATGCAGTTCATTCTTTTTCTCATGGTTTATGACAATTTATTTTTTTTTTTAGTAGCATCACTTACTGTGGTATGAGACTTCTANCCTACTTCCTGCTAAATCATTAATAAACAGCATGTTATTGTGCTTCCACCCATTTGCAAATCACAAAACATCAAATATACATAGAACATACCAACTCACAATTTCTTCTATAAAGTATTGTAATTGTTCAGGATGGAACACATGTTTACATGGTACTCCTAAACCTCATCATACCTTCACATTGTGTTTTCAATGTTGTATAGAGCATCTAAGGTTTTTGTAGTGTAGTTATAACATAAGCATCCTTACATTTATCTTTAAAAGAAAATCTGCAGAGGTATAAATATGCTAAATATTATTTTTATAATTTTTTATTCTGAATATTTGCCATCTTTCAGCATAGCTTCAGAATATTACGCTTTACTGCAAGACAGCTTTACAGCAAGTGATTGTGCCCCTGTACTCGGCACTGGTGAGGCCGCACCTCGAATACTGTGTTCAGTTTTGGGCCCCTCACTACAAGAAGGACATCAAGGTGCTGGAGCGTGTCCAGAGAAGGGCAACGAAGCTGGTGAAGGGCCTGGAGAACAAGCCTTATGAGGAGTGGCTGAGGGAACTGGGGTAGTTTAGTCTGGAGAAGAGGAGGCTGAGGGGAGACCTTATTGCCCTCTACAACTCCCTGACAGGAGAGTGTAGTGAGGAGGGTATTGGCCTCTTTGCCCAAGTTACCAGTGATTGGATGAGGGGTAGTGGTCTCAAATTGTGCCAGGGGAGGTTTAGATTGGATATTAGGAAAAATGTCTTTACTGAAAGAGTGGTGAGGCATTGGAACCGGCTGCCCAGGGAGGTGGTGGAGTCACCATCCCTGGAGGTGTTCAGAAAACACGTGGATGTGACATTCCAGGACATGGTTTAGTAGATGTGGTGTTTGGATTGACAGTTGGACTAGATGGTCTTAGACGTCTTTTCCAACCTTAATGATTCTATGATTCTACGAGTCTTTTCCAGTACATTAGCTAGAAGGATAGGTATTCACTTAACAGAAGTACTGGTTCACATAGCCTCATCTACACAGGTGACATCCTGGTGTAAATTGTTAAAGTCTTTCCTTCCGCTCCCAGCACTTTGGTTTCCAGAGGTAATGAAGCCAGGCCCACACAGGCTCCAACATTGCCTTTCTGGTCCGATTCCTGATCTGGATAATTAGGAGCCTGAGACTCATCAAAGAACACTGACCACCCTGAGGAAAACACGCTGTTATCTGAATTTGGATTTTGAATTTGCATGTGCTTTATATAAAAGAGAACTCCTTGAAGGACTCCAATTAAGTGGCACACTTATATAGTAACATTTAAAGCTCATCTCTCTTTGTTTTTTCTTTATAAATTAAGCTTTCTTTGGGGGATTCGGTTTACATGAAACCCAAAAAAAGACAAGCTTGGCATTGTATTGCTCTGTTATTGCCATGTAATGCCATCCATCATAGACAAAAAAGATGATGGTATGATGTTTCACTGTTTGAGTGCAATGATATTCAATATGCTTTTAGGAGAGTTGTGTGGTCGAAGTCAGAGAAAGCAGAGCATTTCTTCTGACCTTTCTCATGTCCTTTGTAGAATTGTGATTCTTAAATCTTTTTTTTAATTATTTTTTTAAGTGCTAGAGGGGGAAAATGACTTCTAGGTCTGTAAGCTTTTCTTAAGACAGATAAAGGGATGTGGAGTTTCTGGTATCAGGTTGCCAGTATTTTGAAGAACAAGAAATCATTTAAAAGCTGACACTGTTCGAGTCTTTTATTTAAATTCAGATGTGCAGTAAGTAAATGTTGACTGCCCTGAAATCAATGAAGTGAAATGCTTTTATAAAAAGTTTCAGTGATGACATCACCATTATCTAAAGAGTTGATTTTATTTCAAGTATTTTCTCACGTCCTGTCATGAGTGTGGAGGTGCTCCTGCCCAATAAAGGGGGCACCTGGGAGAGGGCTAGCAGCTAGAGAAGCTCATGCATCCTGCTCTGTGCTGCTGCTTTTTTTCCTGGGCACTCTATAAATTCAGCACAGCTTGCAGGCAGAAAATGGCCTGCAGGTCATAAGATGGCTCCAGTCATTAGATTTAGCCTTTTTTGTATGAAAGAAAGTATAATGCAGGGTTCATTAAAAAGGCAGGCAAATGGCTTTGTTTCTTGTGCTTCGCTTTATAAAACTAACAGTGTAATGATGCCCTGAGCATACTGAAGAGCCTGGGACATACAGACTGGAAGATTTCTTTGAGGTTTTTATTGCTGGGCTCTTTCTGCCTCAGTGTGATCCATCTGCCTAGGTCTGATCATGATCAGTCATGGTCTGGATCACAGGATCAGAAAAATGTCTCTGCCCTGAGGTTGAGCTGGGAGAACCCTTGTAACAGATTTCTCTTCCCTTCTCTATCCCCTCAATATTTGTGCCAATAGGTGGAAAAGAGAAAATACCAGTATGTTTGCTACTTCAAAGCTGGCTTGTGTATTAGAAACTTGCCTTTCAGCATGGTCTTTATATGTGTGTTGAATGATTGAAAACTCTAACAGAAAAAAATGAAGTACTTTACGTGTATGTTTCAGGGTATGGTACACAGGTCCCTCACCATTTTTTTACATTAGCTAACAGAGTTGCAAGAATAGGAGAAAATAAACCCTGTCAAAAATAGGGTCCTGTCCTGTGTACTGAGGCACAAAGAGAAACAAGTATCAGAAGACAATATGAGAAAAATGTGAAAGACTTGCATACACTTACAAATCAGCAGTGTGACTGTTAACCAGCACTAAAAGCTGCTTGCCTTAATAATGATGTCTTGAAAACATGCAGTAATTAGGCATGATAGTCTTGAGATGTACTTTCACAACATCAGGCTTATGATGAGCATTTAACTCAGAGATACTTTCTTTCATTAAAAATGATTACTCGAGCATGGTTTTAACAATTTTTTGAGGAAAAATCTAAACAGGCGTTAAATCACCTAACCTTTATGTGCTTCAGAGGTTCCTTTCTGCATCAGTCTTGGGTAACCAAAAAAGCTAGAAAGGAGTTCGAAATTGTGTTTTTTAACGCAGTATAGAATTTTTCCAAGAAATAATATTTATTAAAGGAAATGTAGTACCTAACTGGAATACCAAATCTATTTAACAATACAATATTGTGGCTTTATATCCTCTTCTCTGGAGTAAGCTAAGGCTTCCTACCAAATGACGAAGGAACTAATTTCCTTGTCAAACTCTGTAGCACAGATAAGCAATATTTAATTTATTTTTCTTGCCATTATTTTAAAGATTACTGTTAAGACACATCATCTTCATGCTGCTAAATGACAAGTGGTATGTCTCTACCTTTGGAACATACACGGGTACAGACCAAAAAGTCTTCTATTTCTCTCCCCTACCTCTCTCCCTCCCTTTCTCTCACAGTGCACCCATGCTATTACATAGATTTACCAATGTTGATGTTTTGCTGTTTATAATGGTTAACCATATTGGCAGCTGTTTGTAGAGACTGCAACAGCAACATATGAAGGAGAGGACTACAAAAACCCTCCCATGTCTCTTTGATATGGATGTTTCCCATAACTTCAGAGGAGAGTAACCTCCAGTCTGTTCATCATGAAGAAAATGGGATGACTTCTTAAAGCACAGGCAGCACTTTCTCTGCTTCTGGAGTTCACTAATGATCAGATGATGGAATTTCATTGCAGTGTAAACCCAATAACATTAGTAAGTTTGTGGTTCAAGTAGGTGCAAAATGTCATTAAACCATTTATACCAGTTTACCTGTTAGACAAAATTGCTATGAGCAGGTGGAGCTGTTGACTGTGTTACAAGATGGCAGACTAATTTTTCAACCCTGTTACAATGTAGTTGAGACCTAATACCTGAAGTCGTTCACACCTAGTCTTCTGAGCAATGTAGACAACACAGACCTTGTATGAGCAAGTAGAAATGGCATGAGTTTTTTATCACTATTAGAAAATAGAAAGGAACAGACTGTATCTATTATATTATGAATATGCAATTTATAGGTGTATTGTGGGTTTTCATGATACTCTGACTAGTTTTTTCTATGTGCATGTTTGTTCGTTGTGGATGCTGAGGATATATAATTAGCATATATGGATCACTTTTTCATGTACTTTTAATCTGTCCTCCACTGATATATCCACTAATAGAATATTTCCTCACAATATCCTAAACAGAGTGTTCCCTTTTTCTTTTTCTTTAGTGAAGAAAATTTACTAAATATTACTATGCTACTGAACAAAAATAATTCAGTATCTATACAACACCAGTCTTGTAATCATAGGCAAACATAAAGAAGTAGTAAAAATTTAATTAAATCAGTTTTACTATTGTTATCCTTCAAACTCAAATGGAGCAGGGAAAGAGTAATATTAAAACTATTAAACCACAGTTTTAAAGACATTTATAAGTTAATGCAAGAAAATAAATAAAATCAAGACTAGTTTTAGGTTGAACTAAGCCAAAGGTTATAACATGAAGTTCCCCGAATTAGGTTCTCCCTGAATACAGGCATGTCTGGCCAGAAAAGAGACACGAAAAAGAAATTACTTTGCACTATTGATATGCTCAGCTATATACATAGGGGAGGCACCTGAAGCTGTTCTAGGAATGCTCTGACATACAGTAGGTCTAGAAATATAGGAATACGCAAGATGATTCAACTGAGTTTTTGCCGCCTCCTGTGCTGAGCTTAGTTTGAGCACAGCAGAGATGTAGGCCCAGAGCATCCCAGAGACCAGTATTTCTGATCACTCAGAACACCGAGTCCATAAAATATTCATAAAAAGTCTGCAATTTGAATTGGCCTTTCAAGTAATAAAAAAAAAAAACATCAAAGTAGTATAATAAATTAGGAGGTCCCTCTGCCACATGTGATACAAAGCATAAGGATTTCTTTTAAATATTTGATCATTGAAAAGTAAATGAATTTTTTTGCTGATATGACAGATTTCATACAGTATGAAACAGTAACAAGAAAGATACTCTTTTATTGTTAATGGTTCTACTTCTTGCCATCTAAACTAATGAGCATGTTTGATCTTCCCTAATTTCTTCATGCTTTGTCATTTCCATCATTGTCAAAAGCCCACTTCTTCACTTTTCTCGTGAAATAATCTACATAACGCAAAGTGACTATGGAGCACAATGAGTATTCCACGAGCAAGGAAGAAAGGGCATCATTTGATAAAAGCAGACATATCACTGAAACAGCTACAAAATTAGATAATTTTAACAGAGAACAGATTTTTTTTGCTGCCAGTAAGGATTTAAACAAAGGAATCATCCCACATATGGCAGATAATTATGCTTCTCCAAGGAAAAATATAAAACTGAGTGAAAAGAGTTAAGGTCTCCTTTTTCTCAGATAATTTTGTGCTTTGAACCTTTTCAACTGCCTGTTTCATGAAAAAGCTAAAAAAAATCTGAACTGTAACAATTATTGTTCCAGGGATATAAACAATGTTCATGTCATCATTTTATGAGTTCATTTTTTATTTCAGTTTTCAGACTCCTGAATTGCTAATTTTTGCTTTTGGTTCCCAGACAGCAGATATAAATGTAGGAGGACACCTGCCACCTTCCATATTGCTGGTGTACAAGTTTGAATAGATTTCTTTGAGGCATTGATGTTGAATATTAAAATATAATGCTCCAATCTTATAATGTCCTCAAAATGTGAAAGCCTTTCTTAATTTAAATAGTATTGAATGTCTACCTCCAGTCTACCTACATGGAATTTTTACAGGATTTATTACTAGCCATATTTCCATAAGGAACAAGAGAGAATTATTTTAAAGAGCTTTCATTACAAATGTATATGTATTTAGCATGACGTGGCTATATGTGATTGATTCCGTTACACATAAATACTAACTTTTAAAAAACAAATCCTTAGTCACAAATAGGTAGGCAGATTCTGGAAAAGAGAAGATCTTGCACATGGACCTACAGGATGTGATTCTTACTGCATTTGTGCCCAGCACAATTTCCATTGACCTTAGAGGATTTATGTCACTGTGAATGATGTGAGAACCAAGACAATAAAAAGGGTTGGGTCTAGCCTGAGTAAAAACACTGTCCTGAAGGATGCAGCATTCAGGAAAGTAATTTAAAGTCTTGTCTGTCTCTAAACAAACTGAGTTTTCAAACTAGAAGCAAAGTTAAAAGTGAGGCTGCCTTCTGTGACACATTGACCCACTGATTCAAGGTGTCCAGGCGCTCTTTACCTGAAGGCAGTACGTGCAGTTTGTCTGCTTTGCAGCACATCAAAGCACCCTCCTTTTGCCAAGAACAGCTTTCAAAATGAAAGCCCAGCCACTGTCCGTGCTTTTGTCAGCAAGGCAGTGTTGGCTCCCTGGGTCCTTTGTCTGAAAGTGGGAAAATAAAGCAAAGTTTTTCTTAGGAAACTGTATACCAGATGTAGCCTGTTTCATTTCCAGCGGGATCAGAAAATGGGCAGAACTGAAGAAACCATGGATTGTTCACCCATTTGCTCTGCAAAATATCTGATTAGAGAGAATCTGACTAAATTCTGATATTCCTTTTTGAAACTAACCTTCCTTAAACAACAAAAACAAGAAAACAAACGAAACAAGAATCAGTTTTATTCAAAGAAGCAGTGTGAGAGATCAGCAAGAAGATGACTGATCCCTAGAGGAAGGGGAACATACTCATTTTCCTTCTCGTCATACACTCCCAGGAGCATCTTGATCAATATCAGAGCTGTATGCAATATGTAAAAGAGATTACACTTCATAAGATATATTTTAAATTATACATTTCCACACACTGTATTAATATGAAATGCAATTTTATCTGATTTGAATACTTTAATGTTAGCTTCCATTATTTGCACAGTAAATAAATGAGAGATGCACATGAAATCTGGATTTAATTAGATAGGACATGCTATCACTGACTGACTGACATAAGTAGAATACATTAAATACAAGCATTGTATAAGACTTTTCTGTCCTGAGATGATATACAGCAACACAGCAAAGTTATATTTAATAATATAACCCAGCTATTTGATTTTTCTTTAAAAATATAAAATTAAATTAAAATCAAATTAAAATTAAAGTTTTGTAGAAGGTGGTTGTGTCATTGACAACATTTTCTCTTTTTTTTTTTTTTTCTGTCTGAGAATATTCACCAGACGAATCCAGCTTTCAAGAGCATTTGTTATTTCTTTCAACACTGTCCTTTTGGATTTTTTTGTTAATTCTACTTGTAACAACCAAAATAAAATCCTGCACAATTCCCCCATAACTGAGGCTTGGTGCTACTACTGTCAGTGGAAGCTTTCTTTACCCCACATGGGTTATTATTATACCACATTCAAAAGCACCAGATGTAAGAACCAAAAAGAGAAGGAGTTTGCAGAAGGAAAGTTAGTGAGACTGGATCTTGACCCAGGGAAATGTCTGCTTCAAGGCATTTTGAAACCCTGATACAGAATGAAATTGTTTTTTTACTTCTTAGCTCCCATGGAGCACAGTCTAAATGCTTATGGGATTCATCAGCATCCCCGATAATTCTCTGAGACATCTAGTTATAGACTCACTAATGCCATTTGTATTTCTTGTCACTTTCTGAGAAGACAGGTTTGCAGGGGCAGCCCTGTGGGAGCAGCTCTCTTCCAGAGGTGCAGCAGGAGGGCACCTGCTGGAATTGCCTGGGCTGAGCTGGGTACTCACTCAACCTTGCTCCCCCGTGGAAAATCACAGCACCAGGATGGCTTTTCAGGATGGCTTTTCACTCCAGCAGCAGGACTGCTTTCAAAGGCCATTAATTATGGCCAAATAACAGACGTTGCATAAACCTTACTCTTTGCTGCTGTGTTATAGCTCCTGCTGACCGACAAAACCAAGGACAGCAATCAGCTATGGTTTCTCTGTTGTTCTCAGGCTGCTTTTCTTCTCTGAGGTACTTTTCTAACCTTATAATTACAGTAGCATCTGAGTACCTCATTGCCTTTAATCTCTCATCAGCTTCAAAGCCCTATCCAGAGACGCAGCTGCAGCAGGCCACCTCAAGAACCACCATGGCACAGAGATCTTCAAAGCAGGTTAACACAGATGCTGACAGCCCAGAGCTCAGCAGAAGCTCACTCAGCCACCTTCTTGGGTAAGCTTTGCACCCTGTTTTGTGTCTGTAGTGCTGTGCTTGCACTGTAGTCTGTACCCAGTACTGTTCTGGTACACGTGACCCTTCAACTCACCATAGTCACGTTCTGATGACTTTGTGCAGATTGACATGCTTATGGTAACCAGAAGTACTGCATTCACACTGTGTTAGCTGTGGCAGTGCTACAGGACATCTGGAAGACAAGTGTCCTAAGGTCTGACATTTCTCCAGGACAAGAAAGAAGATGGTGACCAGTGCTGTGGTAGCTCCACATACTTCCCTCTATGTTTTATTTTTTATTTGTCTTGGTTGCTAACTCCCATTAGACAAAAAGTTTTCTATGCCACAGTTTGTTATACAAAATTCACACAGAAAATTGTTGGTCAATATTAAAACCAGTCAAAGTAAAACCAAAAATAAATTCATTAAATTCCCCTCCATCTCAAGAAGTCTGATTTCCAGTAGCTCCTTCATGTGGCTTTTTGGTTTTACTTCATGGCAGAATCTTTCTAAAGTCCAGGAAAGCTTTACATTTTTATTCATAGCTGCCTACATAGATTCTTGGTGTGTTATTTATGCTACCTATGATAATGCCCCTTTCATCTTAAAATACTGCGGTGAATTTGTCTTGATTTTATGTTAAATGTTACACTGACAAAGCCTGATAAAATCATGGAATATTATTTGTATTTACTTCTAAAGCTGCAGTATCCAGCACAACAGCATCACTTCTATAAAGTATTATCCCATAAAGATCATTTTGAAAGTGAACATCATATTTTATTTTACTTTGACATGTAAATACGTTCAGTCTGTCTATTTGAGCCTTTCCAGCACATCCATCACTACAGAAGTGTGCTGGTACCAGCGAATCAAAAGCTACAGCAGCAGTTAACAAGTGAAGTGCTAATTAATGGCTCAAGCAGAAAGTTGTAAGAGTGATTTTTCCAGACACTTCACCCAAAAGTGATTGAGAAGGAAATGCCTTTTTCAAATTTTTATATAATGTCACACTAAATGAACCATAAAGAAACAATATAGAAAATACGTAGCTTGGAATTTATGAGAACATTTTACAACTATTAAAGACCACATTTAAAGGTCTGGATTTTAAATGGAGCTGAGGGACCTTTGAAAAAAGCTTTACCAGCAAGGTCATCTTTAAAAATAGAAAGGAAGAAAACCACGTCCCAAACATCACAATCAGGAACATAACAAAGCACAGAATTGCTAGACCAGAGAGGAAGAAAGGTAGCTAAAATGCTAAGAAATCATTATACAGATCATATTTATTAAAATCCAAGACAAATGTTCACTGTCAGTCACCAGCAAAATGAGAAAAGGCATTACAACTGGCTTTTAAAAAAAGGTCTTTTAGACCAGTCATCCTCACCGGCTACTTAAAACTGCTGCTGTTCACAGCTTAGCAGGTATCATCTTACTGCATCTCAGAAGACGCAAGTCTTGTCTCATGAGAAAACAGTTCTCAAAAGGTTATTTTTTTCTGATGACATATAGAAAGAAATTCCTCATACACATTGAAACCATTTTACTTTCTTTCAAGTGGTTTCAGTCATATGATGTACGGTATAGCATAAAAAGCAATTCCAAAGTAAAAATCCTAGAAGAAAAAAAATCTAAAAAAATTTTTTAAAGTTTACTTTTAGGAACATTCATTCTCCTATCTTTTCATCAATAAATTAAATTTCTGTGAAATACTTTTACACAGAAATTTGACTTTGATAAGACAATATTTTGATTTGGATTTGGATGCTCTGGCAACATTTCTCTCAAAGCTTTTTTTCAAACTGAGCTGATAGTAGAAACTTTATCCTTATTGTGTGAAAATAAAGGTCTTCATTGCTTTGAGGCACTTAGTTCCCCACCCTCTCCAAAAAGACAAAACCCAAAGCGTTGTTTGAAAGGGAGTATAAAAAAAATTCAACTTCTAGTATTTTTTGGCAGGAAATATAAGGCTAGGCTCTGTCAGTATCTGAAAAATGGAAAGCAAAAGTGTAGTGGCAGAAACAAAACTTGTTAATTGTATTCTTGACTTTTTTTTTTCAGTAGCTCTGGCCTCCTGCCAGCCTCCTGGATTATCATACAATAATCTAAGCAGCGTTGAATACACACTTGCCCTTCCCTGCCCCAAAAATATTAGCCTGTGTTCTTTTGGGAGAGCCAGGTTTATTTGGGGAGCAACATGTTGCAGTTGCACATTTGCAGATGGTGGGAAAGGTAATGGGAGAACATACCCTTTGCAGTAAATAATCTAATAATCTACATCTGCAATAGCGAGCGTATATGAGCAGAGTCCCACTACATATACTCAGTGATGTTTTAGAGTTGTTTTGCACTGCTGAGTCTTCATTTTAATTATTACTGCATGACTAGAAAGTTATTTTGTTCTACCTTTGAGTGAGAGCCTGAGAAAAGTCATGGACCCCAGACTGAGGGATGATTTCTGACTCTGGGATTGAAAACTCACAGCCTCATTTTGCTGCTAGCTGCGTTGGAGAGCCCAGTCAGCTGGTAAGAGATCTGGGCACGCTGGGAGGCATTTCCCTGGGTTCTGTTCTGGCAGTGTTGCCCAGGGAGGAGGACAGGACAGGGCTCTGCTGCTCTTTGGGGCAGGCAGCAGCTCTGTCACTGCGTGGAGATCTGTGAAGGCTTTCTGTGAAAGCTGTGAACACTTTAGTGTGACTATTGCTTTCAATGAGCCAGAAAAGGAAAGAGGAAAGCTTGCCAGATGTTCCTCTTCCTTCTTTTCTTGCACAGTGCTGGGAGAAGGTGAAGGAAAGGACAGCCTTCTGGCTGCTAAGATAATTCTCTGCTTGAAATTTGGTTTTGAAAGATGTGTAAACATGTATAACTTTTACCTCTGAAGCATTATAACTGAAGTTTTTACAAAATAACATTAGCCTATTTCATAGGCATTGAAGAGTACCACTTCATGCAAAGCTACAATAAACATGTCCAGAACAGACCTCAAAGGTAATTAGCAGTGATAATTGTTTGCCACTTTTTTTTGGTCAGATGTTTTCAAGCCCTGTAAATAAGTGGTGTCTAACACTAACAAATTAATTTTTATATAACATTGAACTTGCCAACAATTTTTACTTATCAGCTTTTAAAGAAAAAAATTTAGAGCTAAAATCTTGTAAAATTTCAGCCTGGAGCAAACTTCACCAAAGTTAATGAGCCATGAAAAATAAGATTTAGCTTGGGAAGGCTGCTAAAACCTTTCTGTGGCTGTAGCCTGTACTAGCAGGCTATGATCAGTTAAAATAGATACTTCAATTAATACTTTCTTGGAAATTGAGACAATAACCTATATATTTTCATTAAAAAAGAAAAAATATTGGGCAGTTTTTCTACTGGGTTGTGGTACCTTTGTGGCACCAAGAGAATGGGAATCACTGCGAAGGCAAGGGGACTTGCTTGCTGGGGAAATACTGCTCTGGTCTGCTGACCCTTCCTGCCTTTCTTCCCTGTTCCCTGCCCGGGCATGTGAGTGTGCCAGGGTGAGAGGGTGGTGGAGCTGGACCCAGGGGGAGCTTAGAAGCTCCCTGCAGTTCTTCCAAATCCTGGGAGCTCTCTTCTTCCCATGTAAACGATGCCAGAGAGTGTGAAGGAGAGTTGAGTTCCTCCTCCTTCCCTCCCTAGTACTTTACCCCAGTGATGAGTTCAAAAAGTTGTTCTGAGGTTCAGCTAAATGCTACATCCAAAAAATGCCATTCAGCGTTGTACTTTAACAACCATGGAGGCTAAGGGAATGTACTTAAATAGACAAATATGCTTCTTTGGATATGGTTAATAAATAGGTTGTTAAAAAGCAAAATGAAAAAGTAATCAATGGGGAATGATTTTTTCCCCTCCCCTAAGTCCCTCTTGCAAAGATAGTCTTTTTCTATTATGAAAAATAGGGAAATGGGAAAGTCTGCTTCAGTTTTGCAAAAATATTCTTGCTACAGAAAGGGATATTCTCTGTGGATCCTATTGCAAACCAAAACGGTAGATATTTCATCTTGAAAATGGAATAAACCAGATGATCAATAATATAAAGTGGTAAAGTGCCAAAACCTAGAACTGGCTGAAGATAATTAATTACTGTACAGCTAGCTTTGGCAGAATGTCTTGTTATAAATCCGAATGCACTCAGATCAGTCTAATCTCCAGGAATAAAATCCAGAATGTTGATTTTCATTTCTATTTTTTTCATATGTATCTCTATGAATGACCACTTACAGATGCATATGGATCTATGTATATGTAACATACACACATATGCATGTATGTCTACATATGTATTTTATATATAAAAAATGCAGAAAAACTGAGATCTAGGAGAAAAGTATAGCTCTTAGTTATAACATGCTTCAGACTAACCTTGGCTAATTGTATAAATTTCAACCAAAATAGGGGCAGGCTCTGACAGAAGGAGAAAAGGGCCGGGGGTGGGGGGGTGTAGAAAGGGAAAACATCTACCAAATAAAATAACTAGCAAGAAGAAAAAGACCCACAATAAAAACATCTATAGAACCTGATCAATACTTTCTTGGATTTTGAAAATATCTTTATGTTGGGAGGAGGGGGAACTCTGATCCCAGTGGCTCTGTGCATAAGGTACAGAGAGAACATCATGCTCCATGCTGCCCCGCAAAGTAGGGGTGCTGCTTACTGAGTGTTTGCTTTCTGCACAACACGTAACATCAAGACTGGCCCATGGCTACCCAGGGGTGAAGCTATGAAAACTCTGCTGAACTGAACTGATCACTTATCATACTTGCAGCATCACATCTCTAAAGCTGGGAGGAACCTGGGGACAGATGCTGATCAAGCATGAGCTCCCTCCTAGGATTTAGCTAGATCGTCACTGCTATGGGTAGGGAATCAGATCTGGATTTACAAGGAACCAAACGAACACAGTGTAGCTGGTATATCTTACCCAAGTTGTTTGCTTACCTGACTAACATGTCCCAACACTATGCTTTGAAAACAGTCTTGAAACACTTTTGTATATGTTCTGCACAATACTTGGTGCTGTCTTCTTTTTTTTGCTAACCTGGAACAAAAGTAATCTGTATTGGAAAAAAAAAAATGCAAAAATGCAATGGTAAATTTAGGAATCTGACTTTTGTTATCACGTTAACATCATGCCTACATATTTGTATGTTTTCTTTTAGAAGACCAAACTATACATTTTCTTATTTTAAATTAAGGTCATCACAGAAATGCAAAACAAAACAAAAAAGAAAGAAATCAAAACCCATTTACTTTTTTGTCAGGGTGAACAAGTACAATAAAATCTGTCATAAAGTTTTACTTAATTTTATGTTCTATTCACAATTTTTTCACTTTCAGATTTCCCTTCTTTTCAAGACAGATGTCTGGGAAAAACAGAAAACAACAAACTGTCACTACATTCACCACGTTGGACTCTCATTCCAAATGTCATTTTCACTCATACTGCTTGGTAAGATCATATGAGAAATTACATAGAAAGGTCACAGAACTGTCACTTCTATATTAAAATGAAATAGCCTCTCATTTGCCATGCTTCTTCACAATTTTCAGAACTTAATGTCAGTAAACGAGAGGCATACAAATGGCATTTATAAATTCAGTCCATTTTGTTGTATCTAGAAAACAGAAATGGAACTTGGCACCTTCTGGGTGTTTTCTTGATAGCAAATATTTAGAAAAATATCCGACTACATGAAGAATTATTTATCAAACTAAACATGCTATCTATATGTAAACACCCCATCCTGTTGCAGAGATTACTTTTATATCCCCATTTTTCTCCAGTCTTGGTGGCATATTGTAGCACTTGAAGTGCTGATAAAAATGATTGGGTCCTGCTGACCAGAGAATGGGAAATGTCAAATAGATCAAAATCCACGGATTAAAGTGAAAATAATTGCTAAAGTTGCTACTGTCACTTGTATATATTTGCTTGGCAAACCAATGTCCATATTAAATAGACAAATGTTGTAGATAAATGTCGCTCTAGTCCAAAAAGACTGCCTTACACCATAACTGGCTATAAACATTAACATTCCATCCTTAGTGGGCAAATGTTATTATGAGATTAGGCACTAAACTTCCCTCATTACTGTTTAGAAATCATACTAGCTGCTGCCTGTCAGCACCTAAATATCTATGACCATCTGGTCCATGTGAATACATATTTAAAGGTGCATGGTAACATGTAGTGTGGAAATGGGTGCAGTTCTTTAATGTGTGGAAAAGGAGAACTCACACTCCAGACTCGAATAGTTTCCTGATGTGAGACAAAACTGAAAAACCCACTCAAAAGCAAAGGCAAAGGTCTGAATGGTCACTGGATCCAGCTTCTGGTGCTGCAGGCAAGACAGCTAATGACTTCAGCAAACTCCATCCCAAACCGAAGAGACCAGCTGCCTCCCTCCTCCTGGCTTGCCACACAGCACCTACACTCAGCCCACCTCCCTTTCCTTAACTCCTAGCTCCAGCACAGCTACTTATCAAAGCCTTATTTAAAATCTAGGTAACATATATAGTTACTACACACGTGTGTAAAAGTCAGGAGTGGATTGCTCTGGCATTCTCCACGTTGCTTTCCAAGACTTCTTCCTTCTAGATCTTCAGTTTCTGTTTCCTTCTCCTTTTGTTTCACTGCCCCCCTGGCTGGGGCAGTCATCATGCAACTGTCTCCTCCACCCATTTCCCCATCTACTTCCATTCTTCTGTGTCATTGCCGTATTTTATATTCACAGCTATGAGGTGTCATATCCTCCTTACACCCACATCTGAAAGAATAATTAAACTCCTTTTTATAGTCTTGCAACATTACATGTCATCTTTTTTGGCACTGGGGTGGGGTGGAATACTAAGTCCTTCAGTATGAGTGTACTGAGGGCCTTGTATTTGACTGCCAACGCTGCTGTCACAATTTTTAGCTAATGCACCATTGTATTAGCTATCCTATCTTCATGTACATAATCATATTCATATTTCTACTGAAAATATAACATACTCATGCCCTGTAGAGGCCCTCTGCATTGCCTTAAATCTCCCATCTTCTGTTGTTCTCTTGCATTTAGCTATCCAAGGTTTTTATTGTAGTCTTAATTTCCTTTGCAAAATCTGGTAACTTTGACTTCCTCACTTCTCCTTTTCCCTAGATCTTCCCTTTCTCTTCCTAAATCTCCAAGATTTAGCTGCTGTTGCAAATAAATCTCTTTTTCCATTCCACGTAGGTGTTCTGCTTGCTCTTTGCTGTCCTACTGGAGGAGGATATTTGTCCAATAATCTACTAAACTACTAACTTTCACATCTTACTGTGATACAGATTTCAGACAGCTTTTGCCTTTTTTTAAAAAATCATCTAACCTCTCCATCCCAGATTTTATTAACTGTTTCGCTTACATGCTAAAATCTTGCCCTTTTGAAACAGAAGCTTACTGTTTGTTGATGATAATTACACTAAATTAATGTGTGAGCTCTCAATTTATGTCACTTCTGCTGTCACCAGTTTCAAATTAATCCTTTCACCAAAATTTATGCCTGAATGAACAAGACCTTTTGCTTTGGAATTGGTGAAGTCTTTCACCTGTCACAACCTGCAGTGACTGAACCATCTCGGCAATACCTGTTCTCCACTTTACATTTGGGAATTTAAAGAATCTCATCATGATACAGATCCCAGCAGTATTTATCTCTCTAGTAATATTTGTCTTTTTAATGTTATCCCTTTCCAGTCTGCTTGAGCAAAGGAGAGTCATAACAGGCAAAGGATTTAGGACAGGTGCACTCTTCAACACCAAGATAAATTAATCTATAGTAATTCTCCAAAGTGCTGTGGCTCCTGATAAATTGTTGTAACTCCAGCTTTCACCAGCTTCCAAAACATTGCATGCCATCAGTCCTTGTCTTGGTCATGACAGCTGTTTGGCTGTCCCTACAATACCTGACTCATCCTGCAGCAGAAATTCTAATTCCTCTTTTACTCTTCAGAGGTTTTTTTAATCTTTCTTTACTGAACAAATATTGTGGTTCTTCCTTTCTCCTTAAACCTAATTGTGTGACATTACAGCTAAGTAGCTCATGGTCTCAATAATATTTTTTCATATAAGCAAGGACCCTTTGTAATATTTCATGTAGCTGGTGCAGCTGTAGGCTGTGGCATTCTGAAAATTTTGTCTGAGTCCTTGGAAAACCATTCTGTGTTTAAGATGTACAGAAGGATTTTCTTGATTGAAGGAGATACAGGTCTCTACCGTATTCTTTCTCTTACTGCTCAAGAAAGGCAGATGAATGAGAGATGGGAACTCTTCTTCTTATCAGTAACTCCAGAATTTCTTGAAAGAAGAGTCCACGTTCTTGAATTGAAAAGACTGGATTTTCAGTATTAGACTTCCCTCAATATTTGTGCTTGTGCACATGCAGGCTTTTTTTTTTTTTCACAACAAACAGAAAGAGAAATGGAAAGAACACTTTGCTGCTCCTCTGTCTGTAAAAGTGATTTTCCTGTTGCTTCTATTCATTGGCTATTGAGTTGGAAAAGTAAATTCTGGAATTTGGCAACTTATATCCATTGAAATTAGTAGCAAAACTTCCAGTCAGCTTAGCAGAGGCCAGACTTCCCCTCAAGAGTGTGAGAGGGTCTTCTTGCTTTGTAGCACAGCTCGGTCCCCATTCTGCTCACTAAAGGAAGCAATAACAGCCCAGCAGGAGATAACTAAGCCATTTTCTATGTCCACTGCCTGTTTGTTGGGTCAGGGCACTGAAAACTCAAGTATACAATACATATGAGATATCTAAGAATAGTTAAGAACATATCAATATAAGCATCAGTAAAAACGATTATGACCCAGACAATGGACTAATCTCTGCAAGAGACCAATTTACCAGGACCATCCCCAGACATTCTAGAGTTACTCTGAGGTGCAGTAACTGAATTGTATCTGTTTTATAACCTCTAGCTCAAAACCACCTTGGTACTTGAGGGCTGAAATATGTGTCATGGGAAAGCCACAGAATTACAAGCCAGTAAATCTGATGTCTGTGCATTAAAAATCATTAGAAAGTAGAAGAAAAATGGAAATAGATAAACTAGAATATAGATGACAGTCTTTATACTTTATTGTTCTTTGAAGGAGACAAAAACTGTCTGATAAAGGAGAGCCACTTGATATTTGGCTTTCCAAAAGACTCTCAAAATCTCCCTCACTAAAAGGGAAGGATTAAAGAACTGAAAACATAGTAGGAGTAGAAACAGAAGCTTCACTAAAGAAATACAGAAAAAAACCTTTGAGATGGGTGACTGGTCATTGAAATGGCAGATAAAATTCAACAAAGTAAATGTGAAATACATATACATGATGGAAAGACAAATCATAATTTCACATATACCATGATGGGCCCTCAATTACTGCAGAATGTGTCTTGCAGAATAATACAAAATCCATGAGAACATCAGCTCAGGGAGTAGAAAAATAAAGCCAAATGTTAGGAACTATTAAGAATGGGGGGAGGGGGAAGAAAACTTTCTCTGATTGAAGTAATTTCTGATTTCATGTTTGATGTGTCCTAGGCATCTGCTTTTGCCCATTGCTTGAGGCAGCATACTAGGAACTTTGGTCTTACCGAGTAAAGCCATTTTTAATACTTTTTCCAACATGCTTCAGTGAATTAAGCAATTGCTTCAGTAAAAAGTATAAAACCCAGACTTCAATAAATAATATAACTAAGTCTAATTACACCAGGCTTGTTTTCATTTCCTATGAGTATATATATTTTTTTCAACCTATTTAATTTTTCTAATCCTAAATTGCATGTTCTTTTATTCCATCTTAAATCCTCTATATTTATCTCTTCTTAGATGTTTGTTATATGTTCTTCAAAACCATGACTCTGACTAGGAAGGCCAAGGAATGTTAAATCAACTGTATTGAACTTGTCTGAACATAATTTGATTGGCAGCTTGCCTTAAATATTATTTTGCTCTCTGTGTATCCTTTTTAATTTACAACAGCAATTTCCCTGAAACAGCTCTTACATTATGATGCTTTCTCTAAGACAGGTTAATTGCTATTCTTTTCAATTATTCTCTACTTAACTTCAGAAGAGCTGTCAAAATATACTTTTATGGTAATGTATTTCACAATAAGATCGGAATGGTACAGGACCATTGAAATAGAAAGTAAAAAAAAAAACAAACATATATTTCTATGTAAGTTAGTTTATTTCATCAGCTACCTTGGAAGAAATTTACACAGCATAATGCACTGCATATATCTTTTGCAAATATGTTAGGAACAGCTTATTGAGAGTGACAAATAATTAAAATAAAATTTGATAGGGGAAAGATGCAAGCATATAAAGACTCATAAAAATCACAAATTTTTTATTAGATGCAATTCATACAGAGAATTGGGCTCCTTCAAGTGGTGTCTTCCTTCTGATGTTCCTATGCCAAGCTCAAAATTAAACAAATTGAAAAATTGGTATAAAATTAGTTCCTAGTCTAGAAAATTTCTTCATCATTTTACTGCAGGTTGCCAAAGAACATCATCTGTATAATAAATCAGGGCCTACTTTGGCTCTTCCCTTGGTCTTTGAGATGAATTTTTTCTCTTGGCTTATGCTATTCTCAATGAGATACAGCTTTTCTGTTACTCATCTATTTCCCTCTGCACTTGAACAAACCAGTTTACCTTGCAAAAGCCCACATGCCTCAGGAGTCTTTGAGTGTAGCTTCTTCTGAGGTGGGCACAGACGTTGGCAGGATGAAGCTTCGTTACTATTTTAGGCTGATCTAGATCTGTCATGTTATAGATGACATTGTCTGCCCCTCATTCCCACTCAGTCTTCTATTACTGAGCCTTTCCTTTTGCTAAGCCAGTGCTGATCTGGTCACAGAGATGAGATGACTACAAATCAAACCTGTTTACAAAATTCTGTTTCTTTTAATGGGGTTGTCTTTCTAGCATGGCTCTCCAGGCAAGAGGAGGAAGGCCACTGGTGGCCCATGGGAGGTGTGACAAGGTCTTATTCAGGCTGCTTGAAAAGAGCAACCAGGGTCAGCACAACTTTACTTGCCTTCAGGTCAGTCCCTGAGCTCTGCTCCCCTTCAGCTGTAATGTTCATCTCTTCTGTCCTCTTTGAGTCCTTTCACCACCATCCCATTGGATGGCTACCATTTTTAAAGCATCAGAGAATTTCATAGATTTTTAAGTACAGAAGAGAGAATTTTACATTTTGCTTACTCCAGACCTTTAGGTTTCATACATATACCCTATTGTCATCCTCAAAGTGTTTGAGTTTACAATCTTAGACATGGTTTAAGAAATATACACAGCACTTACAGATCTCATTTCTTCAGCAGAAGTTGTAGCAATGCCAGACTGCAAGTGTGTGCGCATCTGCTCAGCCTTGCGTCTGTGACTGCATCCTTTGAGTCTTCCATGGTGCAGGGAAGCCAGGCAGGTGTCACACAATTGCTATATCCTTAATGACATCCATGCAGACTTATGTACCCATCTGCAATAATCTCCAACTGTTGGAAAATGCACACATCAGAAAAAGAACAGGGGTAAAATCAGGCTGCAAATCTTTCAACAGTTTCAAATCTCAAACCAGCTCTTTCTGCTGGGATTTAGACAAGTTCAATAACAAGGAACACAAAGTTAAATTACAGAGGTCAGTAAACTAATCAGAGGTTAATCTCTAAGGTCATGTCTGAAGCGTGGTTAAAGATTTTAGTGACTTGTTCTCACAAAGTAAGCAATGCAAATACTGGATATATATCCCAGTTACAACAATCTTAGAACCTAACTGACCATCTGAACATCATTGTTCTGCAACAGCATGAGGCTATGTTACTTCACCTCATGGTGAAAGAGCATGGAAATAACTAGGGACTAATGGAAAGAATATTTTTTTTTGTTGAATTGCTTTGGGAAAACAAAGTCCTACTGCAAATTTCTACTTTTGAAATGATTCAGTTTGCTAGCATGTGCACAACTTCAGACAGACAGATAGTAGCTGACATACAGACACTAGTTAATAACATGTGGGACCTGGACAGAAGATAAAAGATATAGGCATACTTACTTCCCATGGGACTTTATTCCCTTCTACAGCTTAGATGCTCAAGTTATATATCTCATTCTTAGAAAAATATGCAATTCATCAATGTATTTCGTGATTTACACATACAGAGAAAGCTGTGAACATTAGTGAAAATAACACAAATTAGTGAAAATAATCACACCAACTGATCCTGTTTCTCATGGTTTTTACATGTCTTAGTTCATATAGTGATGCTGCTCCAGGTTTGCATTAGGCAGGTAACAAGATCAGAATGACTTTGGTTGTTGAAGAGTGGGGGTAGATGTTCTCGCATGGCTGAAAAGGGCTGCATGCCTTCCTGCAAGTCTGACGAGCTCTCCCCCTGTATCTCTTCCAGTGTTTTGGTGGGAAAATGTCCTTAAAGAGACAGAAATTGTTCCATGGCTCAATTTCACAACACACCTGGTTCCTGAATACAATGGGCTATTAACTGAACTTCCGGTGAAAATATTTCAGGAGGGGGAGGGATTGGAGCTGGATGTCAAGCTTAGAAGTGATGCAGCTTCAGGTCTGTACTTATCAAAAAGAGTTTGTCCATTAGCTAAGGTCTTCCTAAGTTCTTGATAAAGCATTTTTTCCATTTGTTTTCTGATAAATATTAGCTGTAGTATACACCTGAATGTGGTATAGACTTTCAACAGGAAAATATGTGCCTGCTTCAATATTGAAGTTCCATGAAATGAAATTGATACTAATTTTAGATGTTTTAAATAGGTGGAAAATAAGTGGTTGTCTATGATTGTTTGCTTTTCATAGCAGATGTAAAAATATTCTCTTTTTTAAAGGAAAATTTGAAAGGTAGAAATTTTTTTTAATGTTGTTCTTCAACTTGCCACATTTTTTGATTTATAACTAACATGACTTGATTTAATTGAATGCAAAAGGACAGAGGAGAGATTATCTATTTTAATTGTAATAATAATGGTAATAATAATAATAATGATAAAATACCAGCAGAAACAGCATAAGAAACAGTGAGAAAGTATTTACTGATGGAAAGAAATAGTTCCAATGAGAACAGGAAACCCCATCTTCAGAAGGAGGAAGAATGACAGAATAGAGAAGGAAGAATAGGCAAGCGAAAGATATGTTTTAAATATTTACCCAAGGATGTGCAGAAGTGGAGCAATATGGCTAAACCAGACGTACTTTTTGACTCATATCTGATGCAAAACCACACAACCAGTAGACCTCCAAGAAGTTTAAATGGACATTTGTGGGAAGTTTTCTAGCTGAG